>VXBR01002162.1:283650-454652 GCA_013400215.1 Cisticola juncidis | reverse complement strand
TGTGACTGCAGGGATCAGTGTGCAGTGACTGCAGGGATCAGTGTGCAGTGACTGCAGGGATCAGTGTGCAGGGACTGCAGGGATCAGTGTGCAGTGCCTGCAGGGATCAGTGTGCAGGGACTGCAGGGATCAGTGTGCAGTGCCTGCAGGGATCAGTGTGCAGGGACTGCAGGGATCAGTGTGCAGGGGCTGCAGGGATCAGTGTGCAGTGACTGCAGGGATCAGTGTGCAGGCACTGCAGGGATCAGTGTGCAGGCAGTGACTGCAGGGATCAGTGTGCAGGCACTGCAGGGATCAGTGTGCAGGCAGTGACTGCAGGGATCAGTGTGCAGGGACTGCAGGGGTCAGTGTGCACACTCTGACTGGAGGCTTTTATCCAGCTACACTGCCCCTCTAATGGAATGGAATATTCACAGCTTTTATCAGGTAACATAAAAGGTGCTACAATTTGAATATCCTGTGCAGTAAATAGCAGTTCTGAGCTCTGCATTATGTTGTTTGCTTTTGCATTTTGAATAGGAAATCCAGGAGTTTACTGAAACTTAGGAAAAATGAATATCAATTTCTGTTCTCCTTCTGGAAAAAATCCCTCATCACTGCTACTTATCTCTTCAACTTAAAATCCCTTCAATTTAAACTTCCATTGCAGTCAGAGCTCTGAGATCCATGTAACTACAAGGCAGTCCTGTGCTACTGATTTAAGAGATTTTTTCTTTCACGGCATTCATTCTGGCAGTTGTTCCTCCTTTTTTGTTGTTGGGGTTTTTTTGTTTATTGGGGTTTTTTCCTTTGTTTGTTTTTAATGTGTAGCCAAAGGCAATCTTCTATGTATGTGCTGTAGTCTAGAATCTTGGGCCCATGGTTTCTACAAAATTCCTTTGCTTTGTGCACGAAGAGAACACCTCTGAGGTTCTGGTAAATAGCACAAATTTAGCACAGACACAGAAAAGAACAATGAAACCTCACATTCTCTGTCAGTAGGAGCTAAATGAAAATTCGCAGCATGGGATTTTCAAACAATGCAAATCTGCTGAAATGACAGCACAGTGAACTGAAATGTTGACAAAGATAACATGAAAACACCAAAGGTTCACTTTGAACAAATACACTTTTCTTGGAATGCACCCTCAAAATGCTCCAGGAAACATTGGTGAGGAGTGAAAACTGAAAGTCAGCTTAATAAAAGCAGTAACTTTATAGAACCCAGCTTTACCACTTTTGGCTTACTCTGAATAACTTGTTGATTTTGGCAAATTGTTTTTCAGCTTCTACTTGAAGAAAGTCTTGCTAGGGACCATTGCACTTAACTCATACTAGGATAAAGCTTGCTGAGTTAGGACATCAGCTGTGGCCATCCTCTAACTCTCAGTTCAAGAACTGGGGAGAGGCAAACCAAAACAACCAGCAAAAATTAAAAATAAACCATTAGTTATTCAAAAAAGCATGAGATTACACAGTGCAGGACTTGTGTGAATACTAAAGAACAACATTCAGCTGAGGAATTTCCCTGCACAGATCTGGCAGCGTTATATATTACCCTGACTGCATTTGATAAATAAATAAGTAGATTTAAGTGTTTGCAGAAGAGGCTGGAATGGGTCAGCCACACTAGAAGGGTGCAGGAACTAATTATTGATAATCCACATACTCACACACAGAGATAAATGCAAGTAAACATCTCACTCTTATAAAATTTCTTTGAAAACCCCTTTTCTGAAGAAGTTTTACCTGCTGGATAATAACAGCCATCACTGGCACTCTGAAACAGCCAGGAGCTATTTTTATGGAAATAAACACAATAATTTTCATCTGCTGTCTATTGATTTTGTTCTACAGCTTAGGCATGGGTCTGTGTGTTTAGTGCCTTTGAAATGTTCACTTACAATGATCTCTAGAGGCTCCCAAATCAGGACAGGAAAATCATCTTTTTCTTGCTTTGTCATTTCTATTTATTAACAACAGGCCTTTGTGTGGCTCTCCTTGCTGGTTTATCTGGTTCACAGCTATTTTAGCATGTTCCAAGGTGGGGGGAAGGCAGTAAAAACTGGCACTAGAAAGAACAGCCCATCCTGGGAAAGAGGAGAAGAGTAATAACCTGATATGCATGTAAAGAATGACACACTGCATGAGAGAAAAGTGATGGATTTTCAGGCCTGGCTCATGATCATTTTATCCAGCTGTGTGCACTCTTCAGACAGGTCCTGCAGTCTCTGCACTAGGGAACAGCAATCATCTTCTGGTGTATTTTGAAGTCAGTTCAAGTGAAAGAATAGCTGACATGGAGATGTTTGTACTATCTCTGCACAAAAAGAGATTTTTCAATCATCAAAGCTACAATTTAACAAAGTGTAGTGAATATCAAAACATGAACATATTCTGTGTTTACAACCTCTGAGTTTACTTTGTTTTTCCCCAGGTTCACTGTGATCTGTAGTACAGAAACACCTTCTGAGAAATACCAAAGTATGGCTATAAATTAGCTGGACCACAGCAATAACTATTGAAGTTCTTTTAGAATAATAATAAAAAAATTATCACAAAGGAGTCCTTCTTACTTTAGCCAAAATTAAACAAACAAACAAAAAGAAACCCTGCAGCTTATTTTGGATGCTACGTCTCTCCCTGTTTTTTAGATACAGGGGTTTGATCATGACTAACATCACTTCCTAAGCATAATTTGCTCACATCAGTGAGATAATTTGACAAAATTCTGGGAAGGATATGGCCTGCCAGCTGAGAAAACTCAGGAAAACACCTCAGGATTGGAGACACAGGAGGGGCTTTGAATCCCCTCCATTCCCCTACCATCCTGTTGGTACATTTCTCCTTACCAACAGGAAATACATGGAATTACTTCCCTTGGCAAGCACAAGAGTTTATTCAGAAGTGCTAAACAGTTCTGAGGAAAGGCCAAGAGTTACCCTGGTTTTGCAAAGTGTTCTGCAGAGTGAAGCAGCTGTGATATAGAAATTCTAAGTCGGAGCAGAATCTGATCAATGTTTTCAGGAATTCAGCTGCAGCATTTATTTCATGAAAGCCTTCAGAGAAAAAAGACAATAAGAACAGACAAGGTTACTGTACATGGACTTGTTTCCTGTTTTTAAATTAGTTAGGCCAAATGGATTACATCCTAAAATACTTCATTTGCCAAGAAATCTAGCTGTAAGCTCTGAGAATCCAAGGAAGACAAAGATAGTGCCAGAACACTGGAAAAAAAAAATAAAAAGGGAAATAAGGAACTGATCTTCCAAAAGAGAACTTGAGGAAATCATCGAACAGCCTAATTTGAGCTCTACAAAAACTCAAAACCCAAAACAGAAGAAAAGAAGCATCAGCATCAAAGGTGAAACAAACAAAACACCCACTGCAATCAATAAGCTCCTGAAGATAAAATACAATTATATAGTAGGCAACATTGATTTTCTTTTTTTTCCAAAACAAACCAAGTTAAACTTAATTTTCCTCTATAACAGTGTACAAGAGCACCTAGATATCAGGTTTCCTGTAACTTGTCTGTAGGAGGATTTGAACAACATTTCTTGTGACTGTCCAAAGCAATCTTGGAAATGAGTTGAAGATGAAACTATTGCATGATAAGAGATAAAATGGTTGAACAACTCCCCTCAGAAAACAGTTATTAATTATTACCTGTCCAGAATACACCAGGAAGGTTCCACCAAGGCCTGCCAGTAATTTTGGGAATCACCTGGGCAATGGAATAAAGACTTCTCTTAGCCAAAGATGCACCTGATACAAAGTTAGGGACCACAGCCATGCTGTAAAACAGGGTTAGAATTCAGAATGAGAGTACAAAACATTAAAACTGGTCTCTATAGGATATAAATACTGCTAAGATCAAGGAATTATGTATAAACAGGACTATCCAGCAGTGACTAATGCAGAAAGAAAGTGGTTAAAGCAGCAAGACTGGCGAGGCTGGCTTGGACTCCATGAGCTGGACAAGGCTGGCAGAGAACACTGCTGGGTGAGAGGCAGCACAAGCAAGAGTGAAGGGCAGGCAGGGAACATTTCCATCCTGTTCACACTCAGGATGTCCCTCAAGGGAAAATCCAGCACCACAGGGAGATCCACCCTTGAGGAAATGTGGACTAACTAGGAAAGTTCAAGACTGATCTGTGTTCTGTGGAGGGAGGTTGAAGCAGTTTGAGCCAACTGCAACAGTTAGTAAGCAAAAGCATTGCTCCAGGCTACATGTCTCTCAGCTTTTGCCAGAGATCAGCTCAAAATTATCTTTAAAATGAAGAAATAAAATACAGACCTCTGCAAAAAAAGCTCATGTTAATGAGGAACTCTGTGCAGTCATTTCTTACTTACAGTGGGCATTGGTATCATCTTTACTAGTTAAATTGATGGATTTCTTATTAAAGTACAGAAGCTAGGGCACAAAACTTTACCAGTCTTGCACTGAGGAGCCAAGACAGCTCAGTGCCAGTTTCCCAGATGAATTATTACATTGTACAGCCCATCCCTGTGCTCACCATTAATATCTTTCTTTAGTCCAGGATGAAACTTCCTCACTATGAAACTAAAAAATGCCACTTTTATCATGTTAAACTATTTCAAAGCTTGAAAAAATTAGATTCTTGTTTTGAATAAATGCCACACCAGAATGAAAAGGAGGCACTTTGCTGCTTTCACACCCTAATGACAGCTTGATTAACCCAACAACTCCCATAAGGGAGCCTCAACAGGGCATAAGCAGCAGCCCTGTGACTTATGGCTTTATATTCCTAAACTGGCCTCTCCAGCACCATCTGATAAATCAACACACAAGTCGTTAAATGGTTCATTATCCCAGCAATATGATTCATTCTCTGTGCCAGGAAACACAAGAAATGATGGGCATCTTCTACTTGCAACCACGGCTGTCCATCAATATAACAGATTAAGTGCATGAGGGAGTTTGGTTTGGTGTAAAGGTCAATGGGATGCTTCATGTGCCAATTTTTCATCTGCAGGGCTTGACCTCTTAGCAGGGAAAAAAAGTGTGGACAAAGAAGAAGAGAATGTGGTTATCCTGCTGTGTAGACAGCTTTTTAAAATAAAGTAATTGTTAGCCTAAAAAATAAGATCCATGATAGAAGAGAATGGAAACAGGGCTTGCACCTGGTCACAATGAGGTCTGGCACCATCAGTAGCCTGTGCTGAGAAAAATATCACATTTTACTGTACATTCACATGTCAGATTGTCCATGACAGCCATTAAGTCTGAATAAAAATTACTAGGATATAATAAATAAGTCTCTGTCATCACTGTACTATGCTGAAGATCATGCAACATCTCTCTAAAGATAAAAGAGTTTGAGAAAAAAACCTCTGGCCTAACCTAAGAAAAAGCAGAAAAATGTGTATGATCATTACTTCACAGAAACAAAGAATAGAAGTAAGTGCCTGTTTTTACTTGCAGTTACTCATCATATATCAGCATCCATTACCAAATTTAAACCACACTGATTTATAAAAAGATTGTGTCCTTACCTTAACCATAGTAAGTCAAAGCTTTTTCTTCAGAATTGAAGGATTGTTATATTCCTTCCCAAGATTTTAATTGCAACAAGAGTTTGACTTTTTAAGAGGAGTCAGAGTTGTTTTTTTTCTGCTGTCAGAAAAACAACAGCAGAAACACTTGTGGTATGACACTTACAGGATATGGGAAAGATTAGGTTTTCCTAAAGAACTATCACCCCCTCCCTGGCAGGATTCACTTGCTCTTAGGGCAAGAAAGAAACAGCTTTAACAAAGTTCAGAATTCCAGGGACAAGACCCCCATTCCAGCCAGCTGACTTGACAAAGTTACCTCTCCTCTCTGGCTGCTCTCGTGCTGGAAATCCATCAAATGCCCCAGTGCCAGCAGCCTGCCTTCAATCACTGAATAAAAATAAAAGCTAATAAAGAGTTTCCCAGGAATTTCAGCACTTGGGTTCCTCATGCTGGCATAAAAGTATTTTATTATCTCTTGTCAAAGACTAAACTATTTTATTCTTTGGATTTAATGGCAGGCATATTCTGTACTTTGGATTTTTGGCAAAAAAAGCATATCCTGAGAGATTTAAATTTGAAATGTTAGTGTGTTCTAAACAGTCCTAGATTTCCACAAAAGCGTTGATTTCAACTTTATTCCATCTCAGTAAGGGTTCCTAGGGATTAAATGGAAATGTCAGCAACAGAATTGGTTGTGGATAATACATTTGGAACCAGATTACATAAACTGGTATTATGTATAATTAATTGATGATCACACAGAGAGACTTGTATTTCTTGATTCACTTATACACAGAGCACCTTATGGTATATCTCTGCAAATCTCTTTTCCTACAACTCAGAAAAATTTATGTCAAAAAACAATGAAATGTGACATACTCCTCCAGAGCAGAGGTATTAACTTTTTCTGAAACTAGTCTGCATGAAATAAGAGAAAATTAGCATAGAATTAACATTTTTCAAGACTCCTAATATGCAAAATTATGTGATTGAAACTGACAGCATTGAGGTTTGTCTCTTAACACAGGTCTAGGAAAGGATAACCTCAGAGGGGCCAATGGTCCAGCCTCAACAACTAATCATGATTCAGATACTTGGTAGAAAAAGTAAGAAAAAGTAAGATAAGTAATAAATCTCTTGGAAAAGATTTTTCCCTCTGTCCTCCCAGGCAGGGCTTCAATGAGACTCAGGAAGGGGAAGGTGAGGGTGTAGAGGAAAGGAAAAAATGATCTTCAGAAAATATCATGTATGAAGAAAAAGAAGAAAATCAGGACTGATGAAAGGCACAAATCAAGTCCAAGACCTCCTGATTTTCTGCTATGATCTAGTAAATTCTTTACATTTTGCTCATTATATGTTTTTTTTTTGTCAAAATGCAAACTTTTAACAAAAATAAGGGAGAATAAGTGTATTATTCACAATAATATTTAAATGAGACTGAAAACATTTCTGATGTTTCAGAATTTGACATTCAACACTTAGCTATGATGACTATCAATTTTCATGCTGCCATACACTGAATTTCAGCAGTTAGGTGATTTCTCCCTGCACAGCTGCCTTTTCTGATCAGGATATACAGTCCTGCATATCCAGTCAGGAACTACTGGCACCTTTCAAAAATACTGAGATGGAAATTGTCCCAGTATTGAATTCCAGAAATCTGGAAAAGGAAGAAAGGAGAGGTTCGGAGAGGTTCGGAGAGGAGAGGAGAGGAGAGGAAACTAATGTATCTTGCATCACTTATTTTAATGCTGTTTTAACTTGCAAACTATTGTTTTCTGAAGTGCACACTAAATGGAAACATCTCATAACACGACTAAACAGAGGCAATTTCCAAGTGCCACCATGCTCCAGAAAAAACAATTTAGCATCATTATAGTGACCCTTTCCCATTCCTGGAGCTGTGTTTGTGGATCCCAGCACTGCTCCAGGGCAGCTCCACACCAACCCTTGGCTCTGAGCCCTCCACTCCCAGAGAGATCCCGTTCTGGGAGCCCAGGGTGGGAGGAAAACCCCCCTGGCAGCAATGCCAGGAGTGTGCCTGGGGCCAGTGCAGCTAGGAGGGTGCAGAAGGGGTTATTCTAACCTCACTTCCATGCAGGAATGCCAACATTAAATTTAATACTCTGGTATAGGTCAAATGTCAGAATAGCTCCAAAATGTGCTTTGCTGTTTATGTATTAGTGCATGTGCATAAAATGGGCTGTGGAGTGGATCTGTCTGTGGGAGGCCTGAGCTCTCAGCAGCTGGCCAGAAGGACTTTCTCAGTGTTTCTGGCCAGAAGAACTTTCTCAGTGTTTCTGGTCATAAGGACTTTTTCAGTGTTTCTGGTCATGTCCATGAGTAACACTGTTTTGTTGGCATCAGAATTTCCAAATTCCAGCAGGAGTTACGGGAATCTCTGATGCTTGATTTTAAATGCAGAGATGTTAATGTTGGCCTTTCATTCTTGTCCTGTGATGTCTGTAATCATTGGAACACTGATGGCTTCTCCTTATTGCCCACAATGCTGCATGGAAATGTTTCCAGCTGGAATAAAAAAATTGGATGAGAGAGAGAGAGAGGCTGAGTTCATATCCTGCTTCTCTCCCCTGCCCCATTTTTTAAAAAAACTTAATTATTTTTGTTCTAGGTCTCACTAAGTTGACTCTACTCTCTGGATAATGGTGATGATGATCTGTAGCTTAAACATGGGCCAGGTGTCTGAGGACTGTTGTGACTTCCTGTGGGTCAGTTGCCTGTTTATTATTTAACCATTTGTAGTTGAAAAAGTGTAGATCTGCTGTAGAGAGCATATTTTGGGGAAAATCCTGATTCAGCAGAACTCTAAGAGATCTGGGAAGTTGCAAAAAGCATTGCAAACTTTAGCATCTGCTGCCTGTGACACTTTTGAGAGAGATCTCTTACTTGTTGTAGTTTCAGAAGCAATTCCTTTGATTTGCATCCCACCTGCCAGTGGCAGTGCAGGCCAGGGCTGGGAAGGAATGACTGCACTCCATCAAGTGTCAGGCCTGAAAACAAATCAAAAAGTGAAGTGGTGGTGAATAAAATCATAATCTTTAGTGTATTTGGCTTGTGAACAAATCAGATCCTAAGTACTCTTTGAAAAACATCTTGAAATATTGGCTACGTGAATCCTTTGGAAGCAAAATAAATATTTCAAATCCAATAAAATTAGAGATTTAAAAAAAGTAGTTGTTGTTTGTGTTTTACTTTCTAAATAGAGGGGATGGGTGAACAGGGAATATAATTTCCATGTAATTCAATTCTTTAAATGCCTCTTCCTTGAAAATACCCAACATAATGTAAATTAAGGCAAAGCCAATAAATGTTTTTAACTTTTCCAGATATCTAGGGATTTTTATGTCTTCTGAAACATTAACATCACCACTGGATAAATGGGCTAGGTGTTCCTTTATGGTAAGGAAAAATCATTACATTAAGCATCATTAAAACATTAAACATGATTAAAAAGGGACAGACAAATGGTGGAAAATGTGCTCAATCCCCATTTTCAGTATGTTCAAGTGCTGTTGTTGCCTCAACACAAATGCTGGTACTGAATTAAATGCATGTGCAAATACAGGGTGGTGTGATGTGGTAACTGAGCTGCTCTTGGTGCATGTGAATTAGCAGAGGCTGCATGTGCCATTGTATGCCAGTGAGAAAATCACTTCCTTTTTCATAATTGGTTTGCTTCTGCCCTTGAAAATATGTGAGCCTTAAGGACTGGGAACGAACGACAGAAAGAGGTATGAACACCCAGGGAGCTAAGGGTAACACAGCAGCCTGATGTAAAAATTTAATGAGCTTTCTTTTGACACTGTCATTTGTTTTAGCAAATTTTTCTAGGGAGCAAGGCCAGGAGCCATATGTAAATGAGCTTTTCTTGAGATTGTGCTCGCCAGACAGCTGCAGGGAGTGTTGGGGTGATGAAATGATGCTGCACAGAATGGGGTTAATGAAGATTACAAGTTACTTCCTTCGGGGAAGTGTACTCTGTTCATTTTTTTTTTCTTTTGTTTTAAGCAAGCTTATCCTGAAAGTCAGAAGTTTTAAGTGCTTAGAATGTTGTGAAGCCTAAGTGGAGTTTGAGGCAAGGCACCACAAATTGCAATTAGCTGTTGTGATCTCACATGAATGTCTGCACCTCTCCCTGTGTGCACTTTTCCCTTCAGAATCTTCCCATTCAGAAGAGAGATCCAGCCTCTCCAGGCCTGTCCACACCTTTGCAAGAGTTAAATACTTAGAAAGTATTTATTATTTATTATTCTAAGTTAAACACCTAGAAAAGGCAACACCAAAAATTGCTGAGCTGTTATTTAGACTTGGAAAGAATTCTGTAATGATCTGAGTATTTAGATTAAGAAACAGCTGTAGGAAAAAAAAAAAAAAAAAGAAACCAAACCCAAAAAACCTCTGAGCTGTTTATTTACTCAGGAAAGGAAGTAGGCAGATGTGAGAAAAGCCTGTTTGAGTCTAAAGGTAAGTTGCCAGAAGGTACTACACATCATGAGAGAAGACTTAAAAAGTTGTTACCTCATGAAAATGAACTTTTCTAGACACTTCTCTGTCATGCAGTAAAGCTAGACTTTGAGAAGAGCCAAAGGCAGAAATCCTCAGTGCTTCAGAGAAGCTTTAAAGGAAACCAGGAGGCAGTGGTGTATGTGTTTTTGCTACCCTGGGAGAACTGTGGCCTGGATTTTCAGTTATCCAAGTCCTTGAGTCCAGATAATTTTATTTTATTTTATGGATCAGGGAAGGGAAAGAACTGCTTGGTTATTTCACAGAAAAATGTATCCCAATCTGTTATTGTCAGGTTCAGTGCTCCACCAGCTTCAGATACTCTATAAAAAACTTCCTGTGTTCCTTTTCAGTTGTATTAAATCACTTTGGGGTAAAATTATCTTCTTTATTCCTGCCTTTTCCTGTCTGACTCTCCTCTTGACAAATAAACATATTTGAAGCCAGTTATCAAGTGCTAATATTGGTGACCTTGTCAGTATTGGTGTTCCCAGTCAAAGAAGGAAGGTTAGACAACATTTGGAATAATTACTTTTCCTTTAAGTTGACAAACTCATGATGTGTTTGGTTATCTTAATTAAGCAAAAATTCCAGCAGATGCTCCAAAGAGGATGCTTCTCCTACCAATACCTTTGAGGCTTTTGTTCACTGGGGGGTTTTATGCCTCATATATTGCAGTATTTGAAAAGATGGTACTCGAGGAGCAAGGTTATTTTTTAATGTTGTTTATAGACATTTTCATTGTGTGGAAAATATTATACTGAAATGCCCACTTAAAGCAAACTAAATAAGACTACATATGTTTGCCTATTGCAGCTTGTTTTAAGGTTCTTAAATTATTTTCTAAGGCATTTCTTAAAAATCCCTCAGTGCTGTGCTCATGTGCATGGTGTGGGAAGCAGCTGACACAGGCTGTGGCACTTAACAAGCTGAAGCAGAGCCAGGATGAGGAGAGAAAATGTTTGTTTAGTTTTAAATGAGGCACAGTCCATGAAATGCCTCAGTACAGTGACAGGATAGACAAACATACATTCTTTGTAGTCAGTGGCCTCAGAACAAGAGCAGTTAGCAATGCCCAAATGAAAAGAGATTGACCTTGGCTCAACCTTTGTTGTTCAAGACAGAGAATACTTCTAATTATTCCTGACAAAGACTAGCAAAATGGTTTACTTCTGAAACAAAGACATGTTCTGGGGCACTCTGCACAACCTCGAGAGCTGGATCACAGAAGAGAGGGGGAAAGCTTCAAGTACATAAACTCTGACTCCCAAACTGTGTTTACTGGAAGGGGACATTCCCCTCTGGAGAAAGGGCTGAGCTCAGGCCTGGGATACATTTAGAAGGAGTAAGAGGTGAATAACCAATTCCAAGAACAAAGTAAGTTACTTCAGGAGTGCTGAGGTATCTCTTCCTAAATTTGCCAACCAAGAGCTCATCCTCCTGCTCTGCCCCTCTGCTGAGCCCTCGGTGGGGAGAGGGTTCTGTCCCCTCTGGGCAGGGGGTTTGGTGTGGCCACTGAGGCACCCCCAGTGCTACCACAGTAGGACCCCCAAGTCTGGGGCAGGAACCTCACAGAGCTCAGCAAAGGGAAGGGCAAAGTCCTGCATATGGGGGGACCATCTCCATTTATTGGACCTTCTGGGAGCTGGGGAGCAGCTCTGCCAAAACCCACCTGGAACTCCTGGTGGGTGAGAAATGGAACATGAGTGAGCAATACATCCTTGCAGAATAAAAGGGCCAACATCTCAGGGTGTATTTGGAAGAGTTGTCAGCAGATTGAAGGGGGGTGTGATAATTTGGATGTCTAAACAAGGTTTTGTTCTTCAGACTCCTTAGTTTCAATCTGTCTTATATTACAGCAGGTTTCATTTACAAATCTGTGCTTTTCTGCTGCCCTGAGCCACATTTTCTCTGTTCTGCCCCCTCAGCCTATGTTTTTCATTTCATTTCCTCTTATCTGCTTTTCTGCTCCATTTCATAATTTACCTTGTTCATCCTTATCATAACTCAAATTTAGCTATTGGCAGCAGAAATATTCTGACCCTTTCTTTCAGCTGCCTTATCCAAGGGGTTGTTATTGTTTCTGTTAGAGAGGCTGAGCATTTCTAATACAGTTCAGGTGATTTATTAAAAAAAAAAATGACAAAAGCAAGTCCCTTGGAGCACAGCAGGAATCAAACTGGGTATAATGCCAAGCCCTCACTCAGGAAAGAAAATGTGCCTCTTCCTTGGGTGCTAAAAGTGCTTCTTCAAGTGGCCTTTTTTTCCTCTTTGCTACTTCTTTGTTGCCTCCTCAGGAGAAAGGCACATTTCCACAAATGTTCTGCTGAAACCCCTCTATTAGCTCTGGATGTATCTCTGTGTGGAAATCCAGGTCTGTGTTGCTAGTTTAATGTTACTCTTCCTTTTAAAAAGTATATATCACAGTGCCTAGGAGCTGGAATAATTTTAGGGACTAGTCTATGATGCATAAATATTTAGTCATTCTCCAATCCAGACTGGAAATCTTTCTGTGAGTGAGGGAAAGAAATTTCTAACTGCACATACAACTATTTCAGAATGTCACTTACCTGTTTTCACGCCAGACTGGGCAGCAAAGATAAGAAATAGAGTTTACTGGCACTGTTACCTCTTAGTGTATTTGTACAAAGATGATGTATATTTTGTATTATGAAATGTAAAATTTAGTCCCAAGAAAAAGATGATGTATATTTTGTATTATGAAATGTAAAATTTAGTCCCAAGAAATCTTCTGCTTTATCAAATTAAATTTTATAGCTCTCTGTTTGACAGAACACAATAATATGTTTTGTTATAGGTACTTGTAATCCTTTGATTGAAAGAACTCTTTATTCCAAACTCACACTTTTTGATGTCACATGAAGATGATTTTGGTTAGAGTACATTATTATTTTGTGCTGTTGGCTTTTGTCTCTATTGTTTTCCTGTTTCACTGAAGACTCTTTTGTGATAAGGATTCTTGATGAATGTCAGGATTTGAGAGGGGTGTTCAAATGGGGAGCTGAGCCTTTTTTGTGGGCAGCCAGAATGAGAAATACAAGCCCATATTTTTATCTAATCTAGCTGCATTGTTGATATGAGTTGGAACTTGGAAAGGATCCTATGCCAGTATTTGTTTTTGTGGTATAATGCATGCATGCATGACATTTCATCAGCACATTTTCTTACCTTTTTAATACTTCTCTAAAAATCACAGAATATGCCCTACCCAGAGCAGCAGGGAATAATCCCTTACAGCATTACCTCATCCTCCACAAGGGTTTGGTGCCTTTAACTTTGCATTTGCCAAACAATAACACACAGAAACCTTTAATTACTGAGAGCCAGCTCTGTAGTTTTTGATGAATTTGTTGTGCTTATGAGGCACTTCCACCTTTGTGTGGAAAAGATTAATGGTTTTTATACATGAGAAACTGAGGAATGTGGATGTGCTGCTGAGCACTGTTTATATCACACAGAAAGTCTGCTGCAGACAGAATTTGAAACTTTAATCCCAGCCTTGTGCCTCGGTGACTGGATTATCATTTCTGACTTTATTGTGGGGAAATTTACTTAACTGCCTCTATTATTCCTGCCTTGCTCTCTTTTTCTTGATATAATTCTCGACATAGTTTAATGTGGTTCCCTTCACCAGTCTGCACTATCACAGAATTGATGCCATCAGTAAATACTAATTTTTCAGGTAGATATCTGTTTCTGCACTTTGCCAGAGGTGAGACAGGTAATTTGTGATGAATCAAGAGGACCTGATGAGGTGCTGGGGACCCCACGTTCCTCCTGGGGCTGCTTTCTGCTCCATGCTTTTTGGTAAGAGTTCAATATCAATAAACTTTGCACTGTAATTCAGGGCCTTGCCTTTCCTGTAGAATTGAAGCTACACTCTGTTTCTACCAGTTGATTGTAGAAGCTAGAAAGATTTAGTGGTAATTATTGTGTCTTGCAGAGAAATTTTCATTTTAGACTGTGCCTTATGTAATGGTAAGGAAGAAATCTATATATTCTTTTTTGATATATGAGGAAAACATGATAAATATTATTATACACAGTTTGATTTAAAGTGAAATGATAATACATATATTTAATTTTGTTTCTAATTCTCTTTACCATTCACCCCATATTTACAAAAAACACTTCTCATTTATGTTATGATTTAAAAATTACAATATTCTTTAGAACACATCTAGGAAATTATCTTTCTTCACTTGAAATGCTCTAAAATTAACTTTTCATAGACTATAGACTATAAGTAGCACTCCAGAGACAGGTTGTTAAATGTACTGGTTATTGCTTTCAAATTACTCTTAATTGCCTAAATTAATAATGATTTTTTCCCCTTTGGTTCTTAGAAGGGACAAATGAATTTGAATCACTCTCTAAAGAACTGAATCAGTGGACATCTTCTGATTACTTTTTACATTCATGATGAAAATTAAAGAAGTAAAAAAAATAACAGCAAAGTCACCTTCAGAGTGTTTTCTGTTTGTGAGAAAATCAAAGGAAAGTGACACAAACTCCACTTAACCATTCTTAGGAAGGAGTAGAGGCTGCAGAGAGGGAGGAACTTATGTCAGCTCTGACTGGCACAAGTGTCTGCAAAGGCAGTGTGGTAGCTCTGTCTTGTTTAATGAAAAATATATTTTTATTCACCTTAAAATATTGATGTAATAACACTGTTGTAAAAACAGAGGCCAATGCATAAAGATTTCTGACCTGATCTGAAAACAGAGGAAAGGGTTAACTTCTTTTGTGAGACCTATTTATACCTTTTAGGAATGTTAAAGTCAAGCAGATATAAAATCTTCCCCAGTTTATTTTTTCCTAGCTGCAAACTTTATCCATTAATATGAAAATCTGCATTATGGGATGTACATGGGTTTTCTGTACTCCATCTGGCAGCTCAGAAGAGAGACAGCAAATTAGTCAGGAACTTTATTAATCACTTGGGAGTCAGCTGAGTATGTAATTAGCCCAGAACAGCTTTTTAAAATGTTGCCGATCAGGTATGGTAAATCGATTCCAGCCCAATAAATCAGGCTTGTTTGCAAACTTGAACTTCCAAAAGCAGCACATTCAGAATGCTGAAACACCAGCAATGGGACAAAAAGCTCTTTTCTGCCTGGGGTCAGTGACTTGGGTCCTTCGTGGCAGCACTCAGATTAAAAAGGGAAGGGTGGGGAATGACAGGGTGGGGAAATTGCAGTTTGGTGCTGCTGAGAGGGGAGGGGGAGCTCAGGGTCTGCTCATGGCCTGGGCTCTCATGGTACAGGGATTTGCCTTTCAGACAGTCCCTGCTAAAGACAGAAAAATCTGATAAAAAATCTCCTGCCCTGTTTTAATTTTGGCTATGGGAGTAAGAGCAGTGAAACAAATGGAGCAGGTGGAAGCCAAGTAAATAACTGCAGTCATTTCATGTAATGGTTTCTTTAAGAGTTTTTCTCTCTATTCTATTATAGCTGCTGCTTTAATATTAATGTTATATACTATTCTTAAAGAAACCAGATGTATCTTTAATTGTTAATTCAAGGAAAATGAACTAAGGTAGGAAGACAGAGTAGAATCTGGTGGCCTGTTTCAGTTCTTAAAATTTCCTGTGTAAAGAAGCTTAAAATGGATCTAAGTTTCTTTTTGGTTTGTTTGGTTTGGGTTTTTAATATAAATGTATAGTATACCGTGAAAGTGATGGCTTCAGTCTGAGTTTATTGTTTCAAGGGGAATTCAGCTTCATTTTGTGTGGGATTTTCCCTGGAAGAATGCATGAGTTGACATTTTAACGCTAATGTTCTCCTCATAATATCTTCTGTTGTTTTTTTTTAAAGCCTGGCTGGCAGTTTCAGCAATCCCAATGCAGTGTATTTTCACGACACAGGGATGCAGTTTGGTCTGTAGACTTGTAATTTCCTGTTAGGAGCCATTTACTAACCCTACTTTCAATGGATCCATGGCAGGAATACTACATGGAATTATGGCAAACTGCTGCTGTGGAAGTGCTCAAGGTACTCCAGCTTTGCAGCCAAGAGAAGCCTGCATTTTGCAATGACTTAGTGAATTTATTAATCAACAAAGGTAATATTACAAGATTGTTATGTAGAAAGTAGAGAGATGCCTTTTAATTGCTTAAATTTTAACCTGGTGGATTTCAGGCTATCCTGAAATGCCTGTGTAAATGGAGGTGAGAATTATCTGCTAACATGGCAGAGTATTTATCCCACTCCCCCCAGATTTCCTCTTTTAATGTTTTTAATGGATTTCTACAAGTAGTAGAGAAATCTTATTCTTAAAGATGATACAAATGTTTGCATATGGCTGGGCCTTCAGTGCTGTGCATGATTTTTCACGCATTTCATCTGCATGTGTGTGCTGGGCTCTTTCTGTACAAACTGTGAGATGATGAAAGGGTTTTATTGTACATAGAAGGAAACTTCTAGGAAACAGCTGAAATTTTTCTGTCACTGTCATGTAGAACTGAGGAGACTGACAAGTGTTGCACATTGCAGTACTTGGCACAGCAGAGTAGGTCAGGGATAATTTCAGTTCTCTTTTGCTGTTATTTGGACTCATTGGGCCACAGTTCAAGTGGCAGTCTGCAATTGGAGAGTGGAGAGCCCACAGTGGCACTTTTCCTCTGATCATTACCAAATCTGAACTCATTTTTCTGAATTCATGGGGACAGACATTTCCCAGAGCAAGACTTTTTGATATGCTTTAGATGATAAATCTCACTTTCAATAGAAATATGCATCTGTTATCTTAAAGAAACATGCTGCCACAGCTGGGACTCTTTGTAATACCTCTGTTTGATGAATTGCTTCGTGCTGCTTTCAGAATTAAGACCTGTTAATTTGTTGCATATTGATGGTGAGGATAGACCCTGGAAAATGCTTGCAGCTCCCTGCAGTTCTGATTCACAGAATGGTTTGGGTTGGAAAGGACCTTGAAAAGGAAAGGTCCTTGGAAAGGACCATCCAGTGCCACCCCTGCCATGGGCAGAGTCACCTTCCACTGTCCCAGGGTGCTCAGAGCCCTGTCCAAGCTGGCCTTGGGCACTGCAGGGATGTGGCAGCCACAGCTCCCCTGGGAACCTCTGCCAGGGCCTCCCACCCTGACAGGGGAGAATTTCTTCCTAAAATCTACAGTTTAGGACCATTGCCCCCTGTCCCATCAGTGAGTACTCCCAGGAAGGTGTTTTGTCACTGCAAAAGCAACAGAGAGCAGTGGGGAAATGCTTGGCACTGCAGTTTGACTCTTGGAACACATCTGTAGTTTTGTGCTGTTCAGGAGGCAGCAGATAGTTCAGAGAGATTCATTGCTTTTCAAGGTGTTTGGCAATCTTTTATAAAAAGGCATCAGATCACCAGCAATTATAAAATGGTGTGTTAGAAATCTCTTCACATAAAAGTTAGGTTGTGCAACAATTTCACTGGGAACATTTGGGTCCAAAAGATATTCACAATGTTAAGAGCACAATAAAGAGACCTCCAGATATTGTGGTCATGTACTTGTGGGTTAACTTTCTGGTTCCCTGAATGTCTGTCAGAAAAATAACACCTGCTGAAATGATCAAGGGGATCTCAGGGAGAAAAAAAAAAGTTTGAAAATCTCCAAAGGCCACTCTCTGTACTGCTGTAGACTGTGCAAACACACGAAAGTTGACAGCAGCTGTTTCTGCACTTTCTGTGCATCTCACTTACATAAATGACAATTTACCAGGAGCTCTGGGACTGATTTGAGTCAGTAACAGTTTGGGATCAAGACCTGAACTGGAACATAATGCATCTTTTAGTTTTTTAAAAATAGGTATGGTAGAAGGGATTTTTAAAAAAGTTACATTTGAAAACCAACACCATACAGGCAGCATCAATAAACCCTCTACCTGGGGGTTTTTCCTTTCTAACAGGCTTTCTTCAAAATTACAATAATTGACACATGTATTGATTTTAACAGTCTTTTCAGCATTCTAGAGTGTTGCAGAAATCCTACAATGGTACTGAAAACATTCATCTAGGATGATGATTTTCTGCAGCTTGGTTGGAGGGAGCTGCTTTTCCACATCCACATTTTTCCCTGTTTTGCTGCAGTTGCTCTGAACTGTGTGAATTTTTGGCATAGCTGGAAAGGGCATTACAGGTGAATGTGAGGAAACCCTTCTGGCGTGGCATCTGTGACCCCCTGTCCTATACTCATCTCTGCAACCCTGAGGAATTTAGCAAGCAGCTGATCTGCCCCAAGGTCTCAAACAGAAGTTAGTAGATCAAAACTGGAATGGTTTTAAGTAGGACAATAATTTTCAGATAAAGGTTTGGGGTGCTTTTACATATTTTCTTTTTTTTCTTGTGATGTGGTCTGTCCCATGATGTGTGTTTGGTGCTGAGTGTGCTGCTATAAGCTTTGGAAAATTGTCTGCTTTTGTTATCCTGTAAGATGCAAAAACAAACCAGCTGGTGTTAGAAGGAAAGGTTGGATTTGCTGTAACAGGACCCCCCAGGTCTGTTGAGCACTTCAGATTTAGAAATGGGATCTGGAGAGCTGCTGCTGCCTGTGGAAAGCACACAACAATCACAAGCCATTTTGTGCTTCATTACCACTTAGAGACCATTTTTGGAGGGATGTGTGCAATATACAATATTCTCCCAGAAGCCTAGCAAACAAAAAAAGGCAATCTGATTAAAACACTATCAGAGGAAGCCTTGGGATGCTCTGTTCTAACTTGAAATCTCATTAGACTATAGCAAGTTGAAGGCAGGGCAAATTTTATGCTTCAGCAACTTGTAAGGGTCTCTTTGACATTTTCAGCCGTAAATAATTAGGTCATGGTGATGATCCTTCAGCTTCTCTTGCAGCACAGGGTTTTGAAGCAGAACAATCTGTTGGATGCAGATAAGCATTTACTGAAAGTCATTATAAGGTAATAGGAAATTGTTCAGAGACCTCCACTAAAGCTGAAGTTGAATAACCCCAGGAGCAAAACCTACAAACTAACAGTCCAATTACACTCACAACTTACACTTAATTATTATTTAGTAATTTATAGCTAGGAAAGATTATATGATGGTGTGTTTCACTGCTGGCTCACAGATCTGCAGCAAACTGTGTATAAATTGGGGAGTATGTTGTTTTTCCAAACAGGCATGGCAAGTGGCATTATCTTCTGCTCAGTTTGGAAACTTGTTTACTTGGCTTATTCAGGTTTATTTAAGTTAGTGACAAATGCAATAAATGTTACTGATATTTTTATTTCTGCTGGCACAAGACAAGAAATTGCCTTTGCTTCCTTGAAATGTTGATAAGGTTATTTGTGTAGGCTGTTTGCTAGTTAAACACCAGTGTTGTTTTTCCTGTTTCAAAATTGAAGTGATTGGGGTCAGATCCAAGTGGGCTTATCCACTGGAGTGCAGTGAGTGATACAAAAGGAACCAGAAAACTTTTCTGATAAAAAGTAGGTGACATAAAGATAAAAAAGCTTAATCTGTTGCTTAGGAGAAAATGATGCCCTTTGAAAGGAGGGGAGACATGAAAATGGAGTTAATACTGGGAAAAAAAATATATTGAAAAGGAATTTAAGTGAGATCTGGGAAAATATTCAGAAAAACAAATTTGAAGGAAAAAAGCATTATTATGTCTGTGTGCATAATGTAGAATGGAAGAAAGAGTTGACAGAGCTTAAGGTTCAAATTTAAAAAAATCTATTTAAAAATACAGAAGAAAAGCATTAGAGAAATATCTGTGTTTCCCCTCATGTTGAATTATGGGTGACTTAACAGAAATACTTGTAAAATAGAAAAATTACCATGTTGAAGTCAAGTATTTCTGGTATTCAATTTAGAAGTTATGTTTATTTGTTGTTATTATATGTTTTTCTCCAGCCTGTCTAAAGTCAGTAGAAAATAGTGAACATTTATAGGAAGTTTTGAATAATCCAAACAACACTGAGGAATTAGTTTCATGCTGAAACAGGTTAAAGTGATGTTTTTAAAAATGTTAACAACTAATGATTTGTTTATGCGCATTTAATTAATGTAGGCTGAATTCTAAGGTTTTCTTCTTGCTGTTAGACAATTACCAGGTAAAATTTTACTGTAAAATTAATGTTATTTTTAAGATGATATATTTACAGGCTTTATTACAAGGCATGAAGGCAGCTGAGATAATTTGTAGAATTCATTTGGATTGATTAATCATAATTTCTTTTCCTCCCCATAATTTTTCTTATGCAAAACCCAGGGTTGTCTCTTAATGACCATTTCTGTTCGACCCACCAATGCATAAACACAAAAGACAACATAATAATACTCAGTATTACTCCATTAACCTTCTAGAGCTGGTGTTCACTAGGTCCAAGTTTGTATTAGCAAAAAAAGCTCCTTACAGACTAATGCTGTTCTGTGGAATACTCCCTCTAACATATCCTTAATTTATGGCATTAATCATCAATGACAAAGATTTTAACCTTTTATGGCCTCCCAAAAATTAATGAAAATTAAGCTTCCCAGCATGTCAAATTATGTAGATTAGTGCCATTGATGGCCACTGTGCCAAACCAATGGCTGAGATTTTATGTTCCTTTTGGGAGGTAAGTTCTGTAACAATTAGGAAAGTCATATATTTCTTAACTTAATTTATGGTAAATTCTTCCCATGGAATTCTCCATGGGAACTGAATGCTGGAATTTTCAATCTCATCTCTGAAGTAAAACGTTGTTTTTTGTTCTCCAAAGAGATGCTGTTGAATAGTGTGTTCTCAAAACTGAGTAACTTAATTTACTTACTTTATTTTAAAGTTCAAAATGAATTAGACGTAGAAAAATAAAAAAATCCTTTTCATTTTCATGTCCTACTAGATTTATTAACAGGCTCTCTGGATGTGATTATAATTATCTCAATGCCATAAATGTTTTGTTGTGGTTTCTGCAATGCTGTTATTAAGTATCTTACAAAACAAAATTCACTCTTTTAACATAAAAGTGGCCTGTCCTTCACTGGATGAAGGAAATGCAGGAAATTTCAGACTCTGTTTGACTATTTTCAGTAATAAAATTTGAGAAAAATGTGTGTGCGTGTGTGAAGAGTGGTGGAGATGATTCTCTATTCTCTCTAGAAATAAACTCATAAAAATATGAATTTTCCTAGAGGGGCAGAATTATTTAAAAGAGATAGGATGGAAAAACTGTTTGTGACACTTTTGAGCAGAAATAAATGATTGAAACTGCTTAGATTTCAATTTTACATTGTTCTGCAATTAAAATTCTTTATTTCTGTACTCTCTAGAGAGCAGAATTTCACAGATTCATTGTTCATTCTGACTGAAGGGTCAATTCTTTTTACACGTCTCTATCTTTTATTCATATTTATTTACTCACTTACCCACAGGTTCTTTCTCAGTGTCCTTGGCAGACCCTGCACACTGGGTGTGTGACAAGGGGTGGCCTCCCAGTCCCTGCTACCTCATTATTTGTGAAGCAGCCACTTCTGCTTCTTCATTTTTCCTAAAATACAGCCGTGGGCCAGGATAAAGCACGAGCCTGGAGATACAGGACTGAGTGCTGGGTTGGGTAATAGCCCAACTAAAAATAATTGGCTTGCAGGAGGAAATCCTGTTTTCCTGCTGGTGTGTGAGACTCCCCGTGGTGTGTCACTGTCCCCTGACTTGAATGAGGCATTGCAGCAGGAGTCACAATCCAATCTGTGTGCACAGGGCAGGACTGGCACTGCCTGGGTCATGTCTGAGTGACTTTGTGCTGGAAATGTCACAAACTAGGAAATGCTTAACTTGAAAATTACTTAGCTGAAGCTCCCTGATCCTGTCAGTGCTTGTGGGTATTGTGCAGCACTGAGCAGCATGTGGGCACAGGCTGTGTCCTAAAGGTGAATAAATGATGAGCACCTCTGCTTTTCTGCAAAGAAAAGTGAAACAGATGAATATGGGACTAGGAAATGATATTGCCTCACTGGGAAACCTGTGTGTAGGTTTAGCTTAGGCTGGCAATAGGTGTGGAGCTCTAATGAGAGTACTTATTAGAATGTTATTTTTTGAAAAAAAAATCCATATAATGGGTACTCCTGTAGCTGGGTGTTTAGCCCTTGCTGTAACTGTAATTTCAGTATGTGCCACTTTTTGGAGTTGCTATCTGTAAACTTCTGGGGGTTCTGAGAAAGAAAAGTGTCTTGGTAGCTAACCCTGGGCATATTTCCTGGTGCATGACTCTGTAGGACAGCCTTGAAATGGCTGAACAATCTTCCTTGGGTCTGTGACCAGAATTTAGTCTCTTTTTGAAGTTCATTTCTGTGCTTGCACATCTGTGAAGCCTTTACACACTGACATTGTGTGAGTGGGAAAGGCTTGGAGGAAGCTTTTAATGCCCAGTGTGGCTGCTGTGAGTGGACACTGCAAAGTCATTTATCCTCTTGAAACAAGCAGAACTGTTTTATGCAGGGAAGGACTATGGAATCCAGCACCAGAAAAATGGGATGCTGTGCTTGGTTGATTCTTCCACCCCCACCCTGCCCCTCACAAAATGCTGATTTGCCCATCTTTGCCCAATTCAGCCTTGCCATTGAATTTTATTGCAAATATACTGGGGTCTGATGGACTTGTTCACAGTGCCTCAGGGTCAGTGCCTTGAGTCACGGAATCCTTTGTGAGAAAACACTGCCAGGAAAACAAAGCACAGGAACTTCTTTTGCATAATAAATTTGTGATCATTGGGAATGTTCTGTTTCTCACTGCAGTTGAGCTGGTCAATTAACTGCATGTAAAGGTCATCCCCACCAAATGCTGGGTGTATGAAGTGCATTATTCTCTGGCAGAAGCAAGGTCACCTGCTCCATGTGTTTGCTTTCATTGTTAATAACGTGCACATTTTTTCTGGGCTTTAAGCTAAATTAATGTAATCATCTGTGACAGGTGGTTTTCTGAGTGATAGGGAAGAGTTTAGGGAGTAGATTTTTAATAAAATGAGGGCTCATTTATAAGTTGAAAATTGCAGCCTGGTAAGTAGGTTTATGCTGGTGAGGAGAGCTCACAAAACACGTCAGCTGAGGGAACAAATTAATAATTAAGGCATTGAGATGTGGGAATATATTAAGAAATACTTTAGGGCCTGGAGGAAATGGGAAGAGCTATTTTAGGTTTGTCTTGTTTTTCTAAAGGGAGAATAATTCACAAGTGGAGGTCAGCTATTGTCAGAGGAAATGCACAACAAACCTGGTTGGCTTTTTAACTTTTCAGTATCAGTCCTTGAGGACACAGGATGGGATTCTCAAGTGTCTGTAATATATCTGTTACTGAAATTATTTGGGGTCTGTCACTGAAAGTATCTGAAAAACCATCTTATTCCAGAAGGTGTCAGCAAGCAGTGGTGTTAGATCTGGCTAAAAAATGTTTAGGCACCTAAAGTAACCTAATTGAAACAAAAAGAAATACACAGTTTTTCCCAAAGTCTGGTGATCCATAGAATTAAATACAGAATGGAAATAATCACACTACGTTTTACCTTAAATAGCTTCACTGATGGTGTCATAAGTTTATGTTTAAGTTTATGTTTAAGTTTATGTTAAGTTTACACTGGTATATTCTGCCACCTTTTATCCTGCTGGGAAGAACAAAATGTTTCCTGGTTCTCACATTCCCTTCAGCTCCCAATAACAGACTAGAAAGTCTCGGGGTGTTTTTGTTCATCTCCCACAAACTTCTCTAAGGAGAAGAACAATTGCCCTATGTTTATTCCTCAGAAATCAATTCATATTTTTGGTATTAATCAACAATTTAGGGGATGAGCCAAAAAAAAGCTTGCCAGCTGTTGTTTGTGCTGCTGGATGTGTTTTGCCAGTGCCTGGCTGAAAGAAGGACTGTGTTCCATGGGCACTGAGATGTCTGCTGGGCTGGGTGTAAATGGGCAGGACAGCTGTCATGAGTACAGCAAAGAAATAGGGCAGCATGTTTGACAAAAATGTCCAAATTAGATATAGCAGTTACCCAGAGAGGCTGGTGCTTTCCATTTGACAGTTTGGAGGCCACCTCATGATAATTTATGAAGGAAAAAAAAATCACAGTGGGCTACAGTAGCTCAGACATGAAGAGGAAATTGCTGGTTTATTTGAAGTATCCCAGCACTGTAGATGTTGGCAACTATTCTGAGAGAAGGTTTACAGTGATAATTTATTTTTATTTTTGATTCACAGTTCTGTAGTGCATCCTAGAGTTGGAGGGAAAAGAAAATATCAGTTATCTGCTTGCTCTGGTTTAGCTGTGGGAATGAGACACAGATTTCATCCTCTAACACAAGTTTGACTGTATAAATATATAATTGTGTATATTTATATATGATTCTATATATATAGTGGTAGTTCTAAGGCTTGGAACATCAATGTGTGTCTTGTAGTCATGCAGTGATGACAGCACATTTTGTTTTTATAGCATAGGGTGATATTTTATTTATGTTTTATGCACAATAATGTAGCCAACATAATTAGACAGTAATTTGTGACTTCCAATGTAAACATTTTAGGAGCTGTGTAGTCAGAAGCGATTGCTAATTAGAGAGCTGTTAGCTAAACATATATAATTGGGAACAGACTGACAGGCTATTGCAAACAGCAGGCTATTTATAACTCCATGCTGTTCTTAAATTATATTTTGTTTAATGGACTTTGGACAGTGTGTAAAAGGAGGGTTTTGTGACTTGATCTGCACTTTAATTTCTTTAAATAAAATGAAACCTTGCAAATGCGAATGCCACACAGGCTAGCTGTGATAATTAAAAGCTATTATTAACTAGATGACTTTCTGGCTGAGCCATTTTCTAATTTCTTTAGGAGTGTGGACTCCCTGAAGAGAGTTATAAATTCAAGTATTACTTAATTATGCTTTTAACAATAAAGGGCACTTTAATCAGCAACCTCTCAGAAACCCTTCTCCTGTAGTCATTTATTCAAACAATGAAAAAGTCAAGAGACACTTATATTATAAAGTCTTCTAAAAATACAATGTACCTATTCACGGGCCCTAATTTATGTTATATTGGTTCCTATCGATGCTTACCCTCCAATATGAAAAGAAAAGCATTTTAACTGCTTTTGGCTGGCAGGAATATTTTACTACAAAGATCTTTTGTCCTTTTAAAGAAAAACTCAGAAGATATCTGGGCATTGTGGTCATGCTCATGGATCCACTAAAGGATGTGTTATGCTTCAGAAAGAGGGAAAACTAAATATACCCCGGAGACAATTTTAACACTGAATGGGAGGTTTTTATCTTGAATTTTGAGGGAGAAGTCTGATAGTTTCTCTTCAGGACAGTTGTCTTTGGAAGCTGGGAGAGGACTTAGGGTGCTGGTGTGTGTTGGGATTTCACACCCCACGTGCAGGCTCAGCTCAGGCACCAGCAGGATCCTGAGGATGAGGGGGCTGTGATGGTCTGTGAAAGCTGGAAGGAGTTGTCCATGTGGAGAGGAAATCCACTTGTACAGGGAAGAGTACTTTTCCAGACCCTAGGGAAGAGAGAATTCCTGTTGCACAGCCAGCAAGGCACTGCTGCTGCAGGAGGGAACTGAAACTAATATTGGCAAAACACTTCAGACCAAATGAGATCAAGAGAAAAGAATATTATCTTTAGTTTTCACATTTTTTGCTTTGATGAATAAATGTGCTCTGCAGACATGGAAAATAAAATTCATATAAAATGAAGACTTAATGATAAAACAGGAATAGGTTTCATTCAATTAAAATTGCTTTTTTTGGATAGTTTCTTTCAAAAGTCAAATAAATCATGGTAAACTCTTATTTTCTTATATTTATCATAATTGTTGGTTCCATTGCACGTGAGGTACAGCTGTGTTGGTGTGCACAGTGAGAAATGAGCCATCCTGATGTGGCACCAAGGGCAGAAAGAGCAGATTGAGCCCACAGTGCTGTGGGATGTCTCACACCCTTGGTGTGATGTGATCACAACGTTGGGAAGGTTGTGCAGGTACAATGTGAAGAGCAGGACACAGTTTTTGTGGCAATGTCACCTCTGCCAGCAGCTGCCAGGACTATTTGTGTGTGATGTGGAACTGTAGGGAGCAGCATTCCTTTAACTTTGGCTTTTCTGCTGGGAGAGAGCTAGTTCCAGTAAAATGTAAACCCCAGGGAGATTTGTTTGCATTTATGTGGGTTTTGGCTAAAACTGAAGGCTGAATCTACCAAATTTATATTTTAAGGATTCTAAAACTTAAGATGAAATTCTATCACACACTCAGAAGAGGCATAAACCAGATGTAAGGCTTTGTTCAGTCCCTGCTAAAGCTGGGGGGAAGTTGATCAAACTAGGAGGGCATGAGAGACCTCACAAACCCCAGCAGCACTGCAGAATGAGGTCACCTTTAAAGGTCCCTGTTTCTTGTCTGGCTGAAACTGCAGGGAGCACAAAAATGCTGCCTTGAGCTCAATGAAGTGATGCCTTGAGAGGTCCTGGGGCTGGTTTGGTGGTTCTGGGTCCCACATCACTGTGAGGTCTCACCACGGTAACTGTGCAGGATAAAAAAATTACAGATGGTGTACAAGGAGATTCCCTTAATCAGAAAGATTCTTTTAATTTGTGATTCTATGAAAAAAATGAGTGGTAAATTTATGAGGCTGCTTGTATCAAGCTGCATACTGATGGTAATTTTCAGTCTATGGTGCTGTCCTAGGTTACACNGGATATAATCTGGGATTTGGGACAGCACAGGGGCCTCACCCACTGGATTCCCAGAGGACAAGAGCTCCCAGACCTTTCTACAGGATCACTGCTTCAACAAGAGCGTTTCACCTGGACTGCTGCCACCACCCTCACTGACAGGGTGCCAGGTTCTGTTCTGACTCTGCCAGTGGGGTTTTGTGCTATTGCTTTTATTTTATTTTACTTTTTTTCCTCTCTCTCCTATTAAATTGTATTTCTGGCTTGGAGTCTCTCACTGGTTTTGCTTTCAAACCAGCTCAGGTGCATAAATTGGAAATGGGAAAAGGCTGAGATTTCATAACATTTCATTGAAAATATTCTCTCGCTGTTGTTAAGTCACTTTCTGTCCTTTGGATATCTAAAGTGGTCTAGGCCATAACTGTAGCTTTCCTCACTGAAGTTACACAGATTTTTGAAAGTAACATTTGAGAACAAAATGCTCTAATATTGAATAAGTGACTTCCAATTAAAAATCTAGCAAAAGAAAATAAGGGGGAAAGTTTTTCTCTTTCTTGTTTGTTTTGACAATTTATTTTCTCTTTGATGGTCTCAATTCTCATTAAAGGCCTGTGGATTATTTGAGGTTTGCTTATTTCTGTGACTTATCCAAAGGTTTGGTGATTCATTTGAAGGTATCTTGTTTTTTGTAATGATTAAAACCCACCTTGGGCATGATGGTTTCTAATTTGCCATTTCTAATTAAGGAATTTTAATGTGCTAACAACAAACACTATGGCTAAATCATCAACAGAATTGTTTTTAAGAGGCAATTTCCATTTCTTAGACTGTGTTAGTGTTCTGACATTTCTGTGCTACATTGCATTACATTTCTGTAAACCTTATTAACTTTTTCACAAGCAATTAATTATGAAAGCAGTGGGAGTAATAAGACTTGATTTTCAATTCATGGTTGGACTCTTATCTAAAAAAGCAAATCAGCAAATGCTGATTAAAGTTTTTCCTATGGCTGGGATGTTCGTAAGGCTCTCTCTGGTGTATAATGAGAGCTGGGTTCATGTTGCAGCCTTTAATGAAACTCCTAAGGCTGTAACTCCACTGTCAGCAGCACAGGTGAGCAGATGGGCACGGGGAAGAAATGCTCTCCAGATTTCTGATGTGTGAATTTCCTTGGCCTCAGGCTAAAGACACATCAAGGGACAGGCAAAAGGCAACAAGCAGGAACTGCACTGAGCAGTTTTCTGCAGTGTGGAATGCTGAAGTTCCTGCTCTGAATGAGGATGCACACAGTTTTTAACGGGACTTGTCTCAGGTTCCTGAGAGGGCTGTTCTGGGGTCACTGGGCTTGGCCCCTGAACTAGGAACTCCTCCACAGAACCTCCTCACCAGCAACACCTCAGTTCCAGTAACTTGAATTTGTGACATTTGGGAAAATGATCTCCAGTCTTTCAAAGTGGATCCAAGCAAGTCCATTTGAACTAGGAAAGCACTTCTGGGTGTCTGGGTGATGATTGGTTTATTAAAAAAATTACAAAAATCACAAATCCAATTCTGCATTCTCATAAGGATATGATAAAGGGAAGGGCTGTGATAATGACAAGGCAGCTTTGCCACCTGGGGCTGGAGTCTGTTGGCAACATCTGTTCTCTCCTCAGATTTTTTTTTTTTTAATCACCTGTTTTGATTTTTGATACATGATTTATCTTCATCTTTCCATTAACATTTCCCTCTTCACCCATTAAAAATAATTTTGTGGATGTATTCTTGGAATCCTACCTGAGATGGCCTATTAAGCACTGTAATTAGTCATGAGTTCATTAATAAGTCTGAACAACCAATGTATCTCTGAAACAGTGATTAGTTCTAGAAATGCACCTTTTAGAAGCGAAAGATATGAATCTCACTGATATTTTTGTTGTTGTTGTTCTATGTGCTTACTTCTATTAATGGAAAAGTTTTTAGTTTATTTTCAGTTGCAGCCTGCTCATTATTTTGAGCCTGCTCCTGGTGGACTCAGGAGAATTTCTCTCAAGTATCTTTGTTGCTTACTTATTACTGCATTTATCTGCTCTAGAAGAGCAGGCTGAAGTGACCAATTGGTACCAAAGGCTTAGGTGATGACAGGTATTTAAAAATTCAGATCACTTTCCTTGTTCTGCATTTTTTAAAAAATAGAACTTACGTATTTCAGCTAACAGAAATGGCTCAGTTATTGTCAGTCCTGCTTCATATAACTATTTTCAGCTGCTGGAAAATGTTAAGTGTTTGCAGGTGCTTTGAAATAGATTTTGTCAAATATTTCAAACAATATGTGAAATTATATATTCTGGTAAACACGAATTTGTCTCAAGACATTTCTAATACCTGTGTGCTATTTAATCAGATTTATCCAGGAATCATTTTTATTCAAGAAGGCACCCTCTCTGATTGCAATGGGTTAATGTACAATAAGATTTTGTAGATTTGGCTTAAGAACCATCAGAAATATGCAAAAGAATTCCAAGATAAATACAATTTTATTTTCCTCAAACACCAAGCAATCAAAAGCTCAGCTAAGGAGTTTCTTGAATTATTAAGGGACTTGTGTTTACAACTAAGGAGTCTCTATGTGTAAGAGCTTGATACTGATAGACCTTAAATCAGTTCTATACTTTATAATTCATGAAAGTAGAAGATCATGGTCTGGAGAGGGGTTTGCAGTTTATTTGGGAGGACAATGAGATTGATTCCTGTACAGGCAGATAAATGTTTAAAGGCAGAAGTCACAGATTCAGTGCAGCTCTTGGAGCACAAAATGTCAGCAGCTGCCCTTAAAGATCTACTCAGTGAACTCTCACTGTGGAAATCTCCAAATATTTGTACTCAAGAGCCGGGATTTTGTGCTCTTACTGCTGAGATTACTTTCCAGTTGCCACTGAGATCTGACAGTTTGTGCTAAATTGTGATTTGAGGGTGTTGCATGTGAGACTTCAACCAGAATCCTGGAACTGGGAATAGGAAAGGGGAGTGTGGGGTGGTGGCTGCTGAAATAAAATCAAAAGACTGTTGTATAAAACAGGCAATTATGCAAAATGAGGTAAGATATTGAAATTATTCAATATAATCTTTACATGGATGACTTGTTCATTTGACATTTTCAAAACATCATAAGAAGTTGTTGAGTTTTTGACAAATGTGCATAGATGAGGTACTGTTCAGTCAGGGATGCTTGGAAATTCTGGAGCAATAATTAAGTTAAAATGTGGTGTTAGAACTCACCATTATTTTATTCTGTTTAGTATAAAACATTTTATTGGGACACTGCAAAATGTATTTCCTAAAAGTTTTAGTAATTAAGGTTATAAAAGGAGTATTTTGTGGGTTTTGGAAGGAAGACTGGCTTCTTAATTAAAAATGAAAAGATTAAAGGATCAGAGGTGAAAATGGGCAATGAAAGGCACTTAAAAGGACCCCTTTTTTGGCCTCCACTGCTCCTCATAGACTCTTTGGTATTTGGGAGATAAGAAATTAAATTAAAAAATAAATTAATTGTAACAATATTAATTTAATTTAACAGAATAGTAATATTTTTATTGGCCAGAATGGGAATTCCATAGAGAAGGTCAAGAGTTTGTTTCAAAACTAGTTCTTAATCCTCAAAATGTTATTAAACATGAAAAAATTTTGAAGGATCATGTCTATGTTTTTCTCTAATATCAAAAGATTTTTATACATATATTGCTAGTTCTCTATATTAGCAAATAAATATATTTTCTGTGTTTTGTTCAGTTTTTAATGAAAGTGAGAGGATGTAACTGTAATGTGAGCTTCTGTAAACCATGGTCTGATTCAAGCAAGTAGATCTAATTTCAAAATTACCTGGGGATTTCAGTTCAAATAATACAGCAGAGTAACTCATGGGGTTTTGCTGCCTCTTCCAGCTTCAGCTGAACTCTTTCTTGAAGTTTGTCTTGTTAAAGGTTTGCAAGTTTGACATTAAACTGCACCTCAGGCTTTTTGGAGCAATCTGTGGTGCCTTTGGTTTAACAGGCTTAGCTAATTGGCACTGTTAGCCTCTACTTAAAATTTCTTGACATTAAGCTGTGTCTGCTCGGAAATGAAGTGTGCTTGGATTCCCTCACCACCTGCTGGTGTGAGGATTTATTTGAATAACTAAGCTGTCCAGAATTTTAGAGGGATTTCCGAGTCCTAAATTCTGCAATGTACATGAAGAATAATTTACTAAATCCACAAAAATCTTTTTGGATGCCTTCACATAATTCAAGCTTTATTTAGAGTTTCTAGTTTCTCTCTTAAATCTCAATATTCTTTCAGCCTGATGTGCAGTGCTGAATATTCTGTGGAACTGAGTAGTTTCCTATAAATGAGGGATGAACTTGCCTTCAGTGCACTCAGATTGAATGAGTTATGCTGGTTCTGTGATTCCCTTCTATAGTGTTCCCTAAACCTTTGGATTATCAGCAAAAAAGATTTTGAGTGTTCACTCGCAATATATGTATTTTTATTTGGAGTCTTTTTTGCACCAAATTGCTCAGGAGCTTTTTTAACTGAACTTTGAGTGTTTTAAGGCATGGGGATTCCAGACCTCTCTGGAATTCTCTTCCAGGGTTTGATGGTGAAGAATTTTTCCATTCTATCCAATCAGAATTTTGTTTGCAGACTGTGACTGTTCCCTGTTGCTGCATCCTTCTGAGCCTGGCTGTGGCTGCTCAGTAAATCCTGACTGCCTCAGGTAACTGAAAGCTGCAGTGGGCTGCCCTGAGCCTCCCCCTTGTCACTCTGTGCCATTCCAGCTCCTCCACCACGTGCCACAGCCATTCCAGAGCCCAGGAGTTTTGCTGACCCTGTGCTGGAGGGAGCCTTTCCCCCAGCAGGAGCGCCAAACCAGACCCAGGCAGGCTCTGGGGGTGCTGAGGTGGGGATGAGCTGGTGCAGCCTGGGCTGGGCTCCTGCAGTGTGGAATTACTGCTGCATTCCTGCTGTGCTGGAAGGGGCTCCCAGTAGAGAAGGATGAAGTGTTGGAGCTCTTCCCATTTGTGTAAAACCTGTGCTTGACTGAGCTTCTGAATATGCTGCTCACTGTAAACCTCTGAGCTCTTCAATATTTTGGATTAATCCCCTGTATGTTAATGTGAAGCCTCTCAATGCCTTGTTCATACAATCTGCAGCTCTTTCCTTTTTTACTGACAGCAATTTAATTCATAATTAATTCAGCAATTAAAATACTTTAAGTATTTTAAAATCCTAGGATCTGTATTGATTAGTACTATACATTTTAAACCAAGACTATACTGTTTGATTAAAACCATGCACTAGATAAAACACTTAGCACTTTGTCTTAAGAGATTTCATTTGGCCTCTTGGTAGAAAAGGAAAACTAATGTTGATCTGGCATATTTAATATCAATATCATTGTACCAGAAAAATCCCTTGTCAGGCCAAAAGGATAAAGGATTTTGGTATTTGAAGTGAACATTAGGTGATATAAGATAATGGGTGGATAAAATAATAGGAAGACAACAAGTTCTGAAGAACAAATGGGTGGAGAGAGAAAATGTGGTTCCAGGGAAGCAGCTGGATTCTGCTTCAGCAGATTATGCAGATATAAAGTATTGATCTCTGTGTCTTCCACAGGAGTAAGGCTGGAACCTGTAAAAGTACTGACAGATGATTACTGTCCTTTAATTAATACAGACAATTAATTTTGATACAGGCAATCTACATACACATACGATTATCTATACTCTTTGTTGTGTTTATGGGAAATAATAAAACATGATTCCAGTTGGAAAACTGCTTCTGACCTGGTAAAAATGAAGGTTTGAGCAATACTTTTTAATACATATTGTGGCAAGTAAATAGGAGATTCATAATATGTACATGAAATAAACATTTAATTTTCCATTCTTCTGCCAGCAGTTCATGATACATAACTTTTTCAAATCATGCCATGATGCTGGATCCTGTGCTGTAGTTGGTGGAAATTGCAGGTGAAGGAATTACTGAGGTCCTGGTGGAATTCACTGAGAAACCTGACTTCAGTAAATGAAAGGGGTTTGATTGAAATTAAGATACCACATGTGAGGAGAAGGAGGGACTAAGCATCCTTGCCCATATTTTTATCTAGAGCAATCCTGACCAAGTGATTGACATGTGAATTCTGCAGTGTGAATATTTTCCCACATTCAGGTAACACAGAGCTCTTGGTGAACTTTGGTGAACTTGAATTTACCACTTGCCCTTCCACTGCTACCCTTTTTGCCATGTGTTCCCTTTTCTTGTGCTTAATGCACTCCTATGACATTATTTGGAGTGTGCTCTGGAATTCTGCTGTAATTTTCATGGTCAGCTCTCAGGTGGAGCAGCAGTCCCTGTTTCCAGCTGCTCCCTTCTCCCCTTGCCCTCTCTCAGTGCTGCTCCCTGGCTCTCCAGAGCCCTCTGTCCTCCCCTGCTGCCCTCGGGTCACTCAGATCCACCCTGCACATCAGAATCTTCATGAGGCTGTTATATTTTGCTGAAAATTGAGGGAAGAGGAAGAAAGGCTCAGGCATTTCAAACTAGGCTTCAATGAATGGCAGGTCTGTACTCTAAGGCACCAAAACTGAGAAATTAAAAAACAGAAGAAAGTAACTGATAAAATCAAACTCAACATGGCAACAGAAGTTGTAACTAGGAAGAATATTTTAATTATACTTTTCTACTGCTGTAACTTTATTTTTAAATATTACATTTAAACTTCTATTTCTTGCATGATTAATCCCATTCCTGATTAATTTGAAACACTATGTCTGTGCTACTCCCACGTAATACTCCTGGAGGGATAATGTGCTTCAGGGACAAATGTTAACTGAATGTGCTGCATTATCTCTTCTTGGCATAGCAAACAAAGGAGAAAAAAAATCATTTATTTCCAACTTCAGAAGGCAGCTTTAGGGGATCACAGTGGCAGTGCTTTGAATTCAGCTGGATGATTGTGGTAGCTTCTCCTTAGTTTTATCAGCAGACAGGAATGATACACTTCATCAGTAGACTTGGAAACATAAAACTTCTGTTTAATCCATGAGTTGAAACAGCAGCCCTGTTTATCTATGCAACATCAACATCTCTCCCCTCTCCACTGCTCGTGCTAGAAAATGAATATATTGCTGGTCTAACTAAACAATTATAGATACTTCTAGACTTTGATGGTCTAAACTAATCTGACTTTAGAGATGCAATGATATATCTCAATGAGGTTTTTAGAGAGCTTAGCACTGGTGCAGGAATGACACAGAGATCCAGGGCATTAAATTACTCTGCTGCTTTATGTTCCTGAGAATGTGTCTGGTGACTGATAGCAGAGAAGGGTTTAAAGATTCTCTGCAAGAGAAAAGAGGGAAAATGTGGCAGACAGTTGGCTCTTGAAACAGATGAGGAGACAAATGAAATGCCATTTGGATCCAATTATTACTGCATGTAAACCTGTGCCTTGCTCAGTGTGAGGTGTATATGCCTGTCTGTCTGTCTGTCTGTTGTGACTGTCAGTCCATGGGGCTGGATTTCCCAGTAACATCTATTGAGCAGTGCCTGAAAAAGGTCTGCATGAGGGAGAACAGGTACAGCCATGGTCTTCAGATGAGATACTTTGCTGTAAAAAAGTTAATTCTTTTTCTAACTGCTAAATGAATGACTGTGGATTTGGGGGATTTTTTTGCTGTCTGGATCTGCCAGATTCCCATACAAACCCATAGGTCAAGTGTTTGTTTGAATAGATAAAGACAAAAAATGCATCTGTTGTACCATATCCACATTAAAGGATCTGCTGCCTGTAGTCAAGCTGGCCTTAGGCTTGAGTACAATTCTGGTAAATGCTTCATAACTACTTAGAGCTGTATCTAGCTGGGCTGTCTAATTTAGCTGCTAGTTATCTTTCTGGGAATGGCTCTTAATGGAGAAACAGAATTATCTTTCCTCCTATAGTCTGTACATTTACCATTTCATTCAAAGAAATAATGTTTCATTCTAGTTTCTAGTTTCTAGTTCATCAGAAGTGAACTTTAGGTACACAGCAATACATTCTGTCCACCAGTTAATTCAACTTCATTACATCACTTCTGTGAGGTTTCCTCAGTGTTATGTTGGTTAACTAAGCAAAAAATGTAACTCTGTCTACTGGCTTAAATATCAAGGCATATTGATGTTCAAAGAAGATATTTCCTGTCTCTAAGAGTTCAGTTTTATTGATTTATCACAGAATACAGAAGTAACTTATAAGGGATGTGACTTGTGAATTCATTTATTTACAGAAATGTATTGCTGGCCATGGTTAGTGGTTGGTGCTTCTGTCATTTTCTTTGCTATTTTTCTACACCTTTGTTGATTTTTTTCCTCTCAAATGCTATATTTAACATTTAAATATAAATGCCATTAAAATTGCAGAGATGCTTCTGATAGTTGCATCCTTTTTTGTTCAGTTAAATTTACAACTTTACACCCTTGCATTATTGACTGCTGCTGTGAGAGAGGATTCACACAGGGTAAGGGTGGGCTTTTCCTTTGTACCTCAGTTTAGAAGGAGATATCTTATTTATCTTCCTAGTAGAGAGAGCTGCAGCTTCTTCAGGTACATGGGCAAATTGATCCCATCCAGAAATCGAAGAGAGCTATTGACTTATGCTGCAGTTCTTGTTCCATTCTAAATTACAGATGGCACATTTTATAGCTGAATCTTCATTTTTTTTAAAAAAAAGGAAAAGAAAAGATTAAGAACATTTGTGCTCAGGAGCCCTTTTAGTTTGGTTTGACAAATGGCTCAATTGGTCATTTTTAACAATGACAGTATGCATAAAAAAGGAAAGTGTTTAAGATCACTTATGGTGAATTATATAAGTAATGGCTATTGAGGTATCAATCAGTCAAGGTGGAACTGTTGGAAGTCACTGAAGCTGGATCTCCAGGAATGTCTTCTCTCTCTTATTTTTATGTGTGTTGTGAGAAATGGAATTTTTGGAAAAAACGATTGATTGAACGAGCTCAATTTTGGTTAGGAGAGCCCTGTTCTTCCCTGACCCCATAAGCTCAGGTAAGGAATGTCAGGCAGTTCCCCCAGCAGAGGACACTGTGCTTCTGCTGCTGGCTTTGTAGGGTTTTGTTTTGCCAAAGACCCATGGAAATAAATCAAGATATGATTTTGCACTTGGTATTCTGTATGGACACCATGACTGACATTGCAATTATAGGTTTTTGCATTGTTTATGCTCCTCCAAAGGCGCATCTGAGTGCTCTGAACCACTGGCTGAGAAGATCTGTGCAAGGTTTTATTACAGTGTATAATTGTATTTACCCGTTAAGGCTTCCAAGCGTATTTGTGCTTTTCATAGCTCAAACACTGTTTGCTTTATTTGTAATTAAATAACTGATTAAATGAGTTTCCAAATCAGTTTTGTAAAGAATGTGATTTAGCACAGTTCTTGAGCATCCATGTGAAAGAAATAGACCATGCTCTGCTTTATATTTCTTTCCTTGATGTTCAAGGGCATGGCTTGTTATCCCCCTTCCTTCATTATTTACATAAAACACATTTCCTCCAAAGCAACAACTGTACCAGCCTAGATGTTATTGCTGTCTCCCCTGATCTGTGCAATCACACAGACATCCATGTGTCCCACCAGGGTATTTTGTTAGAGGACACTTGGTGTACACAGGACTGAGAACAGGAGCCTGTTTGGAAACAATCGAGGTTAAATTTCTTTTCAGTGATGTGACTTAATGGGAAATTAGGTATTTTCCTTCAGCTGAGTATCTATATGTTAACTTAGAGCTTCCATAGAGGAAGTAATAATGGTATTATTTTGAGAACATCCAAAAAAAGCATAGTAGAGTCTGTTGATTATTATTGCTGAAGCATAACGGATATGATGGGGAGAAATAATTAATTGAAGAATGCTGCTTGTCAATTTTGGCTTTCTTTGCAATGTTTCTAACATTTGCTAAGGGGAAATTAAGATTTCATAATAACAAATATTTAGAACTGCTTGTTGCAGTCACAATACAATTCAAGATGGCCAATTAGACACATAAAAAAGGAATACATGATGAGCTGTCAATTTACAAGACTACAAATTGTTTCCATGAAGTACTTTGAAATGTTTTTACAAATTAGATCCACATAAATGTAGGTTTTCTAATTAAAAATTATCATGACAGGAGCCTGAGGCATTTATTTATGCAGTTTATGGCTTGCTATTTTGTGTAAATCCTGTTTGATTATTCACTGTATACTTGTGGACTTCCAGATGCTTTAGCAGTGAAGACAGACATCATTTACATCAGTAAATACACAGAGAAATAGGGTTCTGAAATGAATTATCCAAGGGAGCTTCTACAGCAAATCAATAACAAAATGAGAGAGCTTCAAATCTTCCTTTATTTCCAAAGTGAAATCCAAACTATTCTTCCTTTAAGTTTTCAAATTTTGTGGGTTTTATTTATTTTCATTTGGTTTTAGCCCCTCCAAAATAAATTAAAAACATCAAACTCTGCATACAAGTGTTATGTTGCTGGAACTGTCGAGTGGTGATGATTTATGCACATTTTAGTGCACGTCCTAGGTAGATGAATTGTGTTGGATCTGAGGAGGAAACTCCTCACACAGGTACCAAGGAGCAGAGCAAAGAGAAAACTTCCAGTAGTGATTGCCTGGTCAAATTTGGTGTGCAAGATGTGTTCAACCAGTTTCTATCTTTAGGCAGACAAGTGCTATGTTAGGGATTAGGTAAAATTTGACTTCTGACAATATCCATGTAAGTAGAAATAATTTTAATTATTCAATCTTGACATTTGAACTCTATTTATTCCACTCTTACTAGAGACATGTTAACTGTATATAGATTATTGCCTACATAATGTTGTTGAAATTTTTAAATGTACTAATCATTCACATGAGTAAATGATTGCTGATGCTACTAAGGAAAAGATCTGATTTCTTCCAGCCACTGCTTTTTGTAGTAAATTATTTTTGAAAAGTGGTCACTCAGATCTCAGATATAACTGTGATTTACCTTAATTTGAATTCTTTCTTGAGAGTAAAAGATTTGTATTCAGTGCAGTTCTTCTCTATGTTTTGGTTGATTGGTTTTAGATTAGCCATTTAATGAGAATGGAGTGTGTTTGGAGAGCAGTAATGCTCTGTCAGTTTATAAAGTCTGCACAGGGGTGGAATGAAACCAGTTTGAGAGTTCTTTTAACAGGAATAGTTTTACTGCAAGCACATTTTCCTCAGATTAAAAACAATGGGTTGAGCATCAAATAAATACATGCTATTATGGTCACCAAGAATTGGTTCATTGCTCTTCATTGAAACTCCTTAAAACACAAAAAAGCCCCCAAAGAAAAACCAAAGCCTGACCCCCCAAAAAACCGAAACCAAAAAACCACACCCAGTCAAACAAAACCTTGGAAGAGCCCCAGGTAACTTGATCAAACCTGACTGGTGCTTGTGAGGAAGTCACAGGACTGATGTAACAAAGCTGTGGTGAAGTGGGAGGTTTTTTTTCTTTTTCTTTTTTTCCCTTCAAGTCCAGAGCTCCCTTCAGATGTGAGAAGTCCATGGAAGGGTGTCTGTGTGGAGATATTTTCTGTGCTTTTATTTTCATTTCTTTTTGTCAAATGTAAGTTGTAGTTAGTCACGGTAGAAAGAAATGCCATGACTGCCTAAACAATCACACTTTGCAATAGGTTTTGGCATATTGTCTTCTGACTATTCCTTTAGAAGTCTGACACTCTTAGCATATTCAGAAATCTGACCCATGCATCTTCCTCCCTTGAAGCTAAAGAGTAAGTGAGAGATGGATCTTTTGGATGTGTCAGCTGGTGTTCCTTGCTCCTGTTGTTTTTACACCAGCAGGATTCCTGTAAATGGACTTTAAGTCCTCACGAACAGAGGAAGTCAGATTCAAGTGCAGGCTTGCATATTTGCATGTGCTTCCAATGCAGACAACATAAATAATTTACCTGTGGTGGATTCAGCTGCACCCAGCAATCAGAGATCCTTTGAGGTGCAGGACAGTGGGGAGTGCCCTGGTGATGCCCTAAAGACACAAAACTGCCTGGGCCATGGAGGGGTGGCTGTGGTGCTCCCTGGGGTGGTCTGAAAGCTGCCAAGGGACCACACACACCCTGGAAATGAAACACCAAGGGCTGGGTCCTGCTCACAGCCCAGAGCCCCTGAGCTCTCACTGTCACTGCAATTTACAGCAGACTGTGCCTTCAGCCTTAGCCTGTCCTTCAGTCTGTCCTTCAGTCTGTCCTTCAGTCTGTCCTTCAGTCTATCCATCCTTCAGTCCACCCTATTCAGTCCTCAGAACTGAATTGTCATCTCCCTTTTCATACTCATTACCAACAGCAATTTAGTCCCAAGGAGAAGGCTGTGGCAGGTTGTACTGTGCAGATTTTTCCCAAGCTGAACACAAGGGTTCTGTGCAGCTGGGCTGCTTCTAGTAGAACTCTTATTTTCACTTTTTCTTAAAATCGCTTGCAAATTCTGGTCGGCTAAATAAAATAAGAAGAAAGCTAAATAAATAAACAGACAAAACTTTCCTGATGACAAAAACTAAGTTTAAAAGTATTTTGTGAATTAAGTGAATTGCATCAAGTAAATAAAACGTATTCTACCCATTTAGTATGGATGTTCTGTCACCAAGATAAATGGACTAGCTATTACAAGTATCTGTGTGGCTGAAATGCATAACAACATAATTACTTTCCCAGCAAAATGCTAACCTGCTTTAATCATTCTGTTCACAGAATAATGTAAAGTGATTTAGTGGGTAGAATGAATCCACTTACAAATTGTTTTATGGTCATAATGCAGTCCCTTTGTAGAATGTAAATTGATGATGATAATTTTATGGGCAAATGATTTTTCAATTAAAATGTCTTTTCACAGACAGAATGGGAATGTTACAAACTGTTCCAAATAAGAGTATGTCAGGGTGAGGGCATATAGGGTTATCTTAATGTATCAACCAGCGACTCAGCTGAAGGAACTATGTTAAAAATGTGGTTCATTTTAGTCAAGCTTTTAATTTCTTTTCATTACTTGTGCAAAGTATTCTTATTTGGTCCCATTGGCATAATAACCAGTGTTGAAATTTACCACATACACAATAACAACTAACATTTCTCCTGTTCTCTTTGACTCTTTTATATGCTAATAACTTAGGCTTTAATAATTATTTTCAGCTAACTGTACCATTTTCTATATTACAGTAATTGCAATGTCTATAAGGATCAGAATAAATCACTGCAGTACAGTCATCTTTAATTTTAAAATTGCGATGAGGAAATTAACTATATTGCCCAGCCTAACTGGATGAATTCCTATTCAGCATAGTAGGGGATTATTTGATTATTGCTATATTACTATTCTGTTCTAAAGTGTTTGTATAGAACCTTTGTAATTTTATTAAGTAAAAATCACTTCAGCCTTTGATAGCTTCTGCTATTGCATATAAATGCTTTTTTCCTTAGTGGTAGATCAGCCTGAGGAGTGGTTGAATGGTGACTCTTTTAAAGAGTTATGAACTCAAAAGTCTTCACAGCAGCATCAAATGCTCTGTGTGGTTTTTTTTCCATCCCCAGTCAGAGCCACCTGCAGAGCTGGGCCCAGCACGGGAGGGAGCTGGAGCTGCTGGAGCCAGAGGAGGCTCCAGGATGAGCAGAGGCTGGGGCAGCTCTGCTGGGAGGAAAGGCTGGCACAGCTGGCATTGTTCACCTGGAGAGGAGGAGCTCTGGGGGGAGCTCAGGGTGGCCTTGCAGGGCCTGGAGGAGCCTAAAGAACCAGGGAGAGAGACATGGAGGGGTGGAGTGACAGGACAAGGGGGAAGGGCTTCACACTGCAGGGAGGAGGTTAATCAGGTGTGAGGAAGAAATTCTTCCCTGTGAGAGGGATGAGGTCCTGGCACAGGTTCCATGAGAAGCTGAGGCTGCCCCTGGATCCCTGGAAGTGTCCACAGCCAGATCAGATGGGCTCTGAGCAACCTGGGATAGTGCATGTCCCTGCCCATGAGACAGGACTAGAACAAGAGGATCATTCAGGTTCCTTCCAACCCAAATAGTTCTGTGACTCTGAAAACTGGAGCAGAATTTGTATGTAGTATATGTATGTAGTTGTGTTTCATAGCTGAGTTCTCCATGGAAAGTATTTTGTTGTCTTTTAAGAATCATAAACAATTTTTTACTAAGCTGCTCTGCAGCATGCAGGACACCAAGTTAACAACTGTGAAGTTTGCAGTTTCCTGAGCAAACTGATGCAGTAGCTTGCCCTTGATACTACAGACAAGCAGGGAAGCTCAAATATCACTGTAAGAGGCAATGCACAGTTGTTACAAATATAATTAGCAGCAAACTGTTCTGTTGATTGCAGTTTAGCAATTTTTGATAAGCAGCATCAATATTTAGTGGTTGCAGAGATAAATGTGTTGTGAGTTAGCCCGAGCCACAAACCCAACCCCAAGGAAATGAGCACAGGTGAGCAGAATTGTACCTTGGGAGTGCAGTATAATGAAGGATAAAAACAGATAAATGTGTGGTGTTTTCCAGTCTAAAATGGCATCCTGACTGAAAGTTTTAAATTTTGAAACCTATAGTAAAGGAGGTACCAGAAAAAAGCAGGCAGGTGAAGTCAGATGATTTACTGTGTAAATCACATCTATTACGCACATTTGTGTGCAATGGATGTGATTTATATAGTAAAATCTGTCCAAGGCTTAACAGCCTCCAAATTCTTATTTTTTCTATGAAATTTAATTTTTTTCTTGCAAGCTTTTCTCACTCCATTTCTCCTCTGCATGAGCTTGGGAAGTTATAACCACCCTTTGAGCATCTCAGTTCAGCCTTGTGTTTCAAGCTCCACATGTAATGTTTAAGCTTTCCAGACTCTCACACATAATCTGATTGTTTCTACACTTCTCAACAGTAATATCCTCTCAGGCTGTTTTCTGCTGTCCTTTTTCTGTCACCACTTCCTTACAGAATGCTGCTGTTAACAGCATCCTCCTGAGTCCCCTGCTCTGATCATCACATCCCTTATTCAAAACAAACTTCTTGTCCTTGCTTTTCACGATTGCTGCTGCTCCTTTTCCAATCTGATCTGTAATGCAGGATTCTGTCTTACAGTTTCATTTTAAAGGGATTAGGATAGATTAGTTATTTCTTTAATTATTAGTTATTTCTTTAATTCTGTCTCCAGTTCTTTCACAGTGTACAGTGTCCTTCCCCCTCAGAGACAGTGTGTGCTTTTCCTGTGTTCTGCTTACAGACAGGGATGGGACAAGCTGCAGTTTTATTACTGTGGGCTAAAACCTGTGCTATTTTATTATCTTATCTCTACCCATTAGTTTGATGAACTTTTGATTCACATGCCTGTTCTATCCTCAAATTTGAATATTACAATACTCATAGTGAATGACTCTGGAGATTTCTTCCATTTTTTTTTCATTCTGTTTGGTTTTCATCATCATGAGCTCTAACTGGGTCCAGTCACTCTCAGTTAACCTGACTGAGTCTCACCTGACAGATCTTTTGGTGTTTTGCACAAAGTGAGAAACCCCAAACCTCTTCTTGTTACTCATACCAATTATCAATCACATGCCAACAATGTGAAAGTTCTGTGAATGTGCATGTCAGAGTAGATTTTCAAGCTGGTCACACTTTACTGATCTCTTGGTTTTAGCAAAGAGCAGCTCCATTGTTAAAACCAGACATAATTTCTAAACCATTTGTAAGAGTGTAAAAAGGATTTTTTTCTTCCTTTCAGTAAGAACTGCTTTTTAAAAATTGACAAAGTGAAAGCAATCCTTTCTTTTTCTGTTGTCTTTTGTTAGAGCATCTAAATGTTGAGTCTGTGGCTGTTCCCTCATCATGTATCTCTCTGATGTCTGAAGGTCCACTGATGCTTCTTGCCTATATTGAATGTAATAATCAATTATTAAAGAAGAGAGCAGTCCTGGGATGCTAAATCATTTCAGTTTATAAAGTTTATCTTATGATTCTGAGTGGCCTGGAGATTTCTGGAGAAAAAGCAAAATATTTTGTCAAGATAATCTCACATTTAGTTTTTTAATAAGTAGGGATTCTTAACTGCAATATCAAACTAATGATTTGCAGACTCTCAAAACTTTTAAACAGTGTTTTGGGTTTTAATTAATTTTCTTTCTTTCTGATAAATGACTGTAAATTAGTAAATACTAATTTACATTAGTAAATACCCTGCAACTATTTCTGCCCTTTTTGATTTTAACCAAGGATGATTTGTCTTCATTTCTGCATCAGAAGCCAGGGTTCACTTTGATAGTATCTCTTGTGTAACATTTTTCCAATAGGGATTGTAGCCAGAACTCTAACAAGAGGAGCAATTTGAGAAATGTCTATAAATCCTCAAGGCTTTGTCATAGTGGAAGGAATTTAGCTGTATGATATGGGCAGGAAAGATGCAGAATCAATAATAGAAAATAAGTAAGACGCAGTGGGTGGTCTGAATTGGTATTGACAAGCCAACAATACAAGCTGTTTGTGCCTGATTACATTGACTGTAACTCTGGGAGGACTTTGATGCCAGCTAATGGTTTTGTCATCTGCTGATAGTTTTGAAGTGCATCACCTCGGGGTATCTTGTGTATTAGCTCCTTTTGTGAATGTAGGATGGAGCTCTTCTCTCTCTCTGAAGCTGTAATTTTACCTGCAGGTCTTTGCAAGATGCAGAGATTTCTTTGTCCAAAAAAACCAGAGGAAAGCATGTGGATGAAATCGTGGTATAATTTAATGTACTTGATGTCAATCATAAGATATCACAACCCAAACAAACAAACAAACAGATTGTGTAATTCAAAAAATAAGAGTTAGATTTTTTTTTTTTAAATTAAGAGAAATGGCTACAAAAGGGGGACTCCAAAGGAAGAACACACAGGAAAACCAGTGTAATAACCCTAAAATACAATGGGAATGTATGTGTAAACCTATTAAAATAAATGGTTACTCACATTCGTGATTTCATTAAACCTGGCTAATACCAGTGTAACTTTGTGAGCTTTGGCTTGTTATTTTCATATTGGCAGGCACAGAATTAATCCAAGTGGAACTGGATTTTGGTATTAAGCAAGTTTTTAATAGCTTTGCATTCTTAATTGGGAATAAATAGCCACAGAAGCAGTGGGATGTACATTATTCATTGAGTATTTGGACAGGAGGTTTTATCAGTGCTCTCTGCTGATGCTGTTTGGTCCTAATGGACAAAATCTCCCCAGGTATCTTTGCAGGGCCCTAGACAGTTCTGAGCCCCAGCTGCACTTGTTCAAATTTTCTCAGAAGAATGGAGGAGGTTGGTTTTGCAACATTCTTAAACCACTAGAAAAAATGTGCATGAATTTAAATTAGAATGAAATTGTCAAGAAAATGCTCTCAAGATTGCATAAATTGAATGTTTTGCACAGCAATGAAGTCAGTTCCAGTGGGATTTTGGGCATAGGCAGAGAATATGCACCTGCAGCCCTTATGACATCATGATGGAAGGGTGATTTCGTAATTCTGATGTTTTGCTCATGCCAGCATTTCTATCAGGCCTGTTTCTACTGAATCTCATCTGCTACAGCTCTTAGTAAAGATAAGCAGGAAAGTGAAACAGAACTCATCTCTGTGGCACCTGTGCAATAACCATAATAAATCATGGCTTCATACAAGTGTGGTGACAGCCCTTTTTGATATTTAGTTGTAGCAGAAGATTCTCTGTGGTTCTTTGTATTGAAATAAAAATAGAAGAGTCATTTTTTTGAGCTGAATATGAATTACAGCATATTTAGGCAGTGTCACACTATATCCTCTGTTAACATCTTACATTGGGGGTATCAGTAATGGTGGGAAGTTTTCCCTTGGTTGGGTGCTGCTTGTCTTCATTTGAAGAATATTTAATGAACCAGTAAAGTATGAGGGGAACAACACCAGGGCATGAGGGAGTAGAATGTCTTCCATATGAGAAGTGTTTAAATAGGTTAGAACTGTTCATGCTGGAAAAATAATGGCAGAGAGAGAATAAAAAAAAGGCCAGTGATGAGTAAATACAGGGAAGGGAATGATTTTTCCCTGTCTTTCACAATACAACAACTGGTGCCATCAAAATTAAATTATCAGGAGTGTGTTCCAAACAAATAAAAGGAGCATTTCTTCACAGAGAATGTAACCAAGTTTCAGAACTCACTGGATGAGGTGCTGTGGCTCCTTGCAGGACAGTTTAACACAAAGATATTGTTTCTGGCTCAGCCTGGAAGCTTTTGAGCTCTGAATTGCTGGGAATGACAAGAACATGGATAAGAGAGATGGTGCAGAGCAGAAGGGATGAAGGAAGGTCTTGGGGTCATCACAGACCAGGATGTGGAAGAATAACTGCAAACAGAGCAGCTGTGGATGTTCCTGGATCTCAGGCCAGCCTGGCTGGCCACAAGCTCTGGCTGACTCTACTGTCCAAATGTTCTTTTCCTAAATGATGTGAGGTGCTGCAAACCAGGGACAAAAGCAGGGCCTGATCAATGGGCTCTATGTGCTATTTTGGCCTGCTCAGTCAGCTCTGGGACAGGGAGGGCTCCAGCTGCATTCCCACTAAGGGCAGTGGAGCACACTGGGGTTCTGTACATATCCCCATAGACACTGAAGGAACCACACCAGGACACGCTGGTGAGCAAAGCAGGAAGAAAAGGGACGAGTTTATTTACAAAACTCAGTTTTATACATTTCCTATGGGGCCTGTGGATTGGAGGATGGAATTCCACCTCTCAACCCACATTGGTCAAGCCAACTGTCAATCACCTTTCTCCTCCCACCTAGAAATAATTAAACAATGAAAGACAGCAAAACATGGCCAGTGTTTATAGTAGAAAGTGTGATAAGGTAAAATTTCTGACTCCAATATGAAGAACCTAACAGGAGGCTTAAAAAGGTCTTCAAAACCAGGGTAACACTGTACATGCTGCAGTGACCTGAAGGTCAGGAGAATTCCAGGCAGGAATTCCAGGTTTCCTTTAGCAGGTGCCAGTGCAGCAAAGGCTGGGTGTGAATGGTACTTGGCACACCTATTATCCTTTCCTGTTCATTTACAGGTTGAAATATTTGTTTATAATTTAAAACATGAACATTTTCCCTGTGATTTCATAAGTACTCATTTCAGTGCATTCTCTGTTTCGACATTAGCTTTTTTTTTAATAAGTAGAAAGTATCATTGCAGTAGAATCTTCTATTAGCTGTTTTCTATAGTGACTTTAATGCATCTGTTGAACTGTTCCTATAGGAAGTTTGATGTAAAAATAGTAATAATAATACTAATCTTTCCTGTAATAAAACAAAAGCAGAAAGGAAAGAGGATGGAAAATAAGCACATATTATATATAAATAAGGGGGTTTGTGGCTCTCAGAAAAAGTTGCACTTTTGGGGGAAGGCTGACCTGAGAGAAACTTTGAATTTCTGGGGAAATCCATAGACTCTTTGTTTTATTTCATACCCATCCCCTGGGAAAATGTTTGGTTCTTTCAGTAAGATATTTATTGAACAAAAATCTGATAGAACAGAAATGATGGGGTTCTTGGCAACAATGAAACTAAAATTTTCTGTGTTATAACACGTGGACACAAACAATAATGAAAATTCATCTTGGGAGATGTATCGAACAATTTATCATATAATTTGATAATTCTTGAAGATTCACGATGGCAAATATATATTTTTTTTATTTCAAATATAGACTAGGATAGCAGCACTGATCTTTTGATATTTCAATTTAAGAGGCTACTGCTCAGCTGAGATAATTAACTTTTGCATCTTGTATGAATGATTATGGAGTTTGTGCAATAATTTTTTAATTCTCAAATGGCATAAAAAACTTCTTAGGGGAAGATTTTACTAATATCCCTGCTTCAGTTTAGAGTTCAGAACAGCCAGTATCATCGTGCTTAAAAGTTATCCAAAATAGGAAAAGATTGAACTGACAATGTAAAGATTATTTCACTATCTTAGCAGAACCCCATAAGCATTGTGAGTTTAATTTTTGCTTTTTCATAGAAATCAAACAGACTTCTCAGGGAGAATATTTGCAAGGGATTAATTTATATATGTTAATATTAACATCAGATTATATATTTTCATAAGAAAAGTGTGTTTTAACTGAAATAACATTTCTGATGAACTCTAAGAATTCCTTATATAATCTCACTCATGGATAACCTTTCAGGTATCTGTTCTGATGGAGGAAGTCTCAGAGCTGTTGGTAGTTATGTAAGAAAGGATGGGCAATTGCTGTTGCTTTAATATATGTGAGGGTATTTTGTTGTTTACATATGTGCTAGACTTTATAAATAATTTTGCCAGGTCAGCAGTCAATAATGTATTTTATAGGAAGATTATTTAAGCTGTGTAAATTAAAAAGTTTGCTTTTCAGAGCATTATCTGCTACCTCATTCAGTTTTGTATTCTGATTACTCTGTTGCACTGTGGTTGTCCTTGATACTGAATTTTAAAAAAATATTGCCTAATTATTATTTTATAGCCTCAAATAAAAAAAAAGTCCATGAATTTTCAGAATCCATTTCTGGAATAGCAACATGCTATGAATTTGAGTCAGGATTCTAAATTGAATTCTGGCTTTCAGCTCAACAGGAGGAAGGTCAGTGTTAGTAAGCTAACAGCTTTTAATGGTGAGCATTTTTCAGAGTTCCAGTTCCAAAAGGAGGATTCACAAGACCTTCCTGGCTCTTATTGTTATATCTTACCCTTTTTTGAGTAAATTGTTCATCCATTTCTAGGTCAGAAATGTAGTCATAGAGCATTTGTAATTATAATTGCAAATGAATTATAGGTGTCATGAGATGGAGAGAATTTTATGTGTTCAACAGTCTAAAGAAAAAAGTCATCTTGTCCAATAAATTATGTGAACAAGATATAATTAATAGATTATCCCTTGAAAACTGTCTCTGGCTTTGCAAGGGGAAAAGAGGCTGGTGCTGTGCACTCACTGATGGTACAGCTGAACCTGGAATCAGTGGTGGGGACCTGGATGACCTTTCCTAGCAGTGACCCCTTCCAGTGACCCCTTTCCAGCACAGAAAACATCCCTGGTTTGCTCCAGTGGTCTCTGAGGACCCTTGGGACTGTGAGTGTGAGTTTTGTGCCCCTTCCTTTCTGCACTGCTCCAGGAGGGCACATGGGGCTTGCCAGGTGTGCAGATCATTTCAGAAAGCACCAATGCCAGCCCAGAGGGTGACAGAGGTTTGTCTCTGCTCAAACAAGAGCAGGATGGTGCTGCTGGAAGAACTGGGGACATTAGGAGGACACACCTGGTAGCTCTGGTCCCTGTTTGCACAGATGTATCTGGTGCTAAATAACACCACACATCTTGGAAGGGTCAGGTTTTCTAATCCTGTATTTTTGGTACTGAAAGTTACAGATAAAACTGAGCAGTAGCAAATGGGACAGAAAGAGCAGCAGCACAAGCAGAGAGAATGAAGGGATTAGCCAGTGCCTGCCTGGCCCATGCTTGTAAGAGGGAGAGTAATCAGCCCAAATGTCAACGTTTATTAATGCTGCTCACATCAAAAGCTGTCAGATGAGCACTGCATGAGAGTCCCTGGCTTCAAAGGAGAAATATCGATTGAAACAAACTGTGATTGGAGTTCCAGCATCCTCACCCCTTACATGCCCAGCCTTGTGTTCTGCAGCAGTCTCTGAAGGCTGCAAGCTCAGGAAAGTACTTACAGAAATGTCAAATCATGATCTGCACCTGGTGAATGCTTGTCTGTCTGATTCCTTCCCTTTACTGTTAGACTTACAGCAATAATAACTGCAAATGGAAAAGTTGCTAAAATCCCAAACTCCTGCACGTCTACAAAGTACTTGGCATGCTGCTGTGTACTTCTGTGTACCCACAACACATGGATTATCATGTTTTAGTGGCTCTACATAATGTGGTACAGTATTAAATTGCTGTAAAATAATGATATCAAAAGCAAGTTTCTAGACATTAGAAAAATCTTAAATGTGTGACTTTTAACATAAAGAGATGAAAGATATTTTAAAATAAAATGATGGTTTTCACCATGATTATGTGATTGCATCTTTGGCAGGGCTTTAGTGATCAAGTTACACAATCAGCTAAGAGTTGCAACCATGCCATGATTCAGGCATCCTTTGCAATTCTGAAAGTTTACTATATATTTTGTTGTAGAAAAGTGGTTCCTTCCTCTTTTATTTAGTAGCTCCTGTCTTGGTTTCATGGATCTTCCCAATGTTTCATGAACTGCATGAGTCTGAGGATGTGTTACTGCAGTAATTTCTGGTTCCAGGTCTGCATTTTACCTTTCTCTGCTGTATTTCTGAAAGCAAGGCAGAAGTTACTGTGTTATGTTAGTAAAATTAATTGTTTGCTGTGTATTTTGAGGATTTCATGAGGTGGGAGAACATAGTTTTTTAGAAATATGTTAAAAGTTGTATGATCTGAGTTTCAAATGTTTTGTTTTTTGTGACTGGGAGCAGTCAAGGAGGTTGAAGATTGTGCTCTGTTATCTCAGACAGAGGAAAAGTTTGTGCTGAGGTCTCCCCAGTGTATTTATGCAAAAAATTCTATAGCAAAGAATTGAAGTAATTGGATTTTGTGATACAGGCTTCTATGAGGTTCTGTATGTGTATATATATATATTTGTATGGTGGTTCTGTATGTATTTATATATATTTGTGTGGTGGTTCTGTATGTATAATATATATTTGAAAGGAGCTATGCCTGATACATGCTTTCACAAGGGTTATCTTCTGGTGAGTTTGCAGCTTTTTGTTTTGCCCAGAGGAGCAGAAATGCAGTGGGATCGGTCTTTAATTCCACTCCCTCTTACTGGTTTTCTCCCAGAAGGTTTTAATAAAGAAAGTTTATAAAATCAAATATGTTTTGTATCCATCTATGCACAAAATAATCAGGGAGAAGAAAGTTATTAAAATGGATGTTCTTAACCAGAAAAGACACTGAATGTTCTGCTGCAAATGTCTCCTGTTTTGAGTGATTAGGCAAAAAAGAGCTTGTTAGTGTTTTTCTTATTGCAATCTTTACATGTCAGAAAGTTTCTTAAAGCAAAAAAGGAAATTATTCAGATTAGTTCCAAATTTCTCTTTGTTAATATGTATGATATGCAGCTTGGAAGATGAATTTCAAGTTGTTTTTCTCTGAGAATGTCCAAATAATTGATATCACTGCTGTATCTTTTAATATTTATTCATAACAACCATGTCTTTCAGATCTGATTTTTTTTTTTTTGCTGTTGTTTTGTTTATATCACTAGTAGCTAAAACTTCATTTTGGAATCTTACCATTCCTTCTGTCCCTCACTGTTGCTGTATCTAAGCAGAGGAGAACTGGGGGACAGTGAGAGTGTTGGGGGAACACTCAGGTCCATCCCCAAGGTCAGATAGTTGGTTTTTTAGGCTAAAAATATTTAATTTAGTGTGTAAGTGTGTAAATTATATTCAGGCTAAGCTATGCTACCCTTAAGTGGACATAATAAAAGCATTTAAATGGTGTTTGTCTGAGCAGTGCCAGGGAGAGGGTTGGGACCTGAAGCCAGAGGTCCTGGCAGGTGAGAGGATCCTTTTCAGAGTGTGCAGTCAGGCAGTGAATCTGAACCTGGTGGAATCATTGTTAGTGAAATCTTCACTGTGCAGCCCTCAGTGTGTGCCACCTGTACCCTTACCCTGGCATTTTCTAACCCAGTGCAGATGATCCAGCTAATGTTTTACTGAACAGGAGCTCCCTCACCTCTGTGCAGAGCCCAGCCCAGCTGGCAGCTCCCTGTGGCAGCCCCAAAGTGGGGCTGCAGTCCTTGTCCTGGCACAGCAAAGCTGCAGTGCAGTGGAACATGCACCCCTGCAGGGCTGCACATTTCCTGGTGCACTGCAGGTGTCAGTGCAGGGACTCTGGGAGGTGGGACAGCATTTTAGAGATGAGCTGAACCACCAGTGGCAAAAAATACTCACTTAACTGTGAATTAGGAGATAAAGAGAGCATTGCATGGATAGGCAGGCAGTTTGTTGCAGTGGGTGAGTGTGGGCTGGGCTCTGGCTGTAAATACAGGGACAAAAGGGACCTTTTCCCCTTTGTCTGAATGTCTCTGCTGAGGGTGTAGCTCAGCCCCTTCTCCCCCACCAGGAGGTCTGATGTGAGCAAGAAAAGCAGAATCATACATTTTTTAAAAGATCCTCTCTTTTCCCTTTGCTTTTGTTGATTTGCTGCAGTGCAGCCATGCCTGTTCATGGCAGCTAAGGGTAAGAATGGGTTTCTGCACTGCATGATCACAGTGCCTCACTGGAAACTTGTGTCCAAATAAAATCCACTCTGCCACAACAGGGTGAGATGTAGCTATGAACCAGTCATGAAACCCACAAGTGACCACCAGTAACATGGCCTGTCAAGCTTAAACACTATCCAGACCCATATTTTTGGGTCTGGCTTAAAATATCAATTGCCCAACAGAGATTGAAGGTATTTTTTGCATTTCTGGTTCTTGCTTTGTGTTAATTTAGGAAATTCAGAGGGTGAATCAAAGGCACCCATTGCAGTAGTTCTTCTGGGCATCTGGAATTTTTTAACACCAGGACTATACCATTACTGAATTGTTGGATTTTTACCTTTTTGCATCAATATGTGGAAATTACAGTGAGGACTAAGGTCTATTTTAAATGCTCCTGTTCAACTTTCACAATTGGAGCTATCAGTCAAACTGATTATATTCTTGGATGTGGCATCACATCTAATAATAAACAACATTTTTTGAGTGACAAGAAAGGTTAGGTTATCTTACATGTGGATTTAACATCACATCCACTTGTTACAAACTTTTCTTCTGACAAGCTGCAAATGAGAGTTTTATCATTGATTTATGGTAGAAAATAAAATGATGTGTGTGTTTTTTCACAATTAATCTTTCATCATTTTATTGACTCATGAAAGGAGGGACTGTTTGGTTAGTAAAGGTAAGGTATGAGTTACTGAGTTTCTGGTTTAGCACTGTGCCAAGCTGGAGCTCTATTTTAATTTGTTGTGTACGATTTGTTGAATGCTTCCCAAAGCAATTAATGACAATATCTGTGCTAATCACAGTCCTCTGTGCCAGGGACAGCAGCAGGTGCTGCCTCAACATAAAACTGTGCTGAAACAGCAATGGCTTCAGAGTCTGAGCCTAGCAACCTTAGCCCTGAGAACAGTTTGGGGGTGTGTGTATAATTCAAAAATTATAAAATTCAGTGACAAAACCTAAAGGACAAGGTGGCCTTGTGTTTAACACATAAGGACATCAATTCCAGTGCCTGAGGGATTCTGGAAAAGAGCAGGGCATGCACACTGCACCCCACCCTCTGCAAGCTTTTCTTTAGTGTGGATGAGGCACTTAAAGAGGGCTCAGCCTTTTGATCTGTGCTGGTTTTGTGCTTTGGCACTGAACCTGGCATACATTTACTGTCACCTGGCTTATTTGAACACATGACTTGCTTGTCTTGGAGCAGGGGAACAGCTGGAAATGGAGTAAACATTGGCTGGAATAATGCACAGAATAATGTTTTCTGCACATGATCACAAGTATTTAAATTCAGAGAAGCAGAATTAGTTTTGAAACCACACTCTTGAAACTCAACCTGTTACTAGGTAATAATGCATCCTAGGACATGTTCTTTGATCAAGACCCAGATTGTTTTAGCAGAGCTGCATTGTTGTGCACATTCTGAAATTAAATAGATCTGCCTGAGCAGCTGAGAAGTGTTGAAGCATGAAAGAGAAGCTTTTGACTGAACAGGTAGCAGAACAGAGAAAATCTGAAGCAGGCTGTTGGATTCTGAAATGGAACTTGATCACAGGCATTTCAGAGGTGATTTCCTGTTCTTCGCTATCTGGACATAAAATATCTATTTATATGTAAATAATAAAACCTGATAACTTATCTTTTTCCACTGAATAGTTGCAAGGTGTGCAGTGCAGCAGTTAGCTCTGTGGAAAAGGCAAGCCCTGTGTGCTTTCCATAATCTCTTGGAAAGGGGTAAGGAGTTTTTTATCATTCTGAACCTACCTGTAGCCTGAAAAGCAATAACACATATTCCTCTCACCACTGTTTTTGCCTGATAGTATATGTTGCACTGCCAGGTTCTGCCAGATGTATTTATTTACTCTGTTTTATCTGGCAAAACTCCATTGGTTTCAGGGGCATTTTTTCCTGGAATAAAAATGTGGCACCAAGCCCCCTATCTGTGATTCAGGTTTTAGAGCTGCAGCTGGAAGCAGGGGCTGGGTAGATTCTATTAGAGGTGGAATGCAGTTCACTGCCACAAATTTACCATGAATAAGCTGTGTGTGCTAAATGAGATATCTGTGGTTGTGGCCCAGACTGCTGGGTGACAGTAACATCATCTGGTCCAATATTTCAGCATGTGTGTTATCCCAGTGATCTCAAAGCCTAATGGAAATACAGGTGTGTTTGATATTTAGCATTTGGAGGGAGATGTGTTGGTAGAACTGGAGGTGTTAGGGAAAACCCCTTGATTAAACCTTAATTCCTGTGGCTGTGAGGGGCCAGTGCACAGCTGCAGGCACTGCAGGGTCTCTGAAGCTGCTCAGCCCAGAGGGGGGAGGGAGCAGAGTCTGCACAGAGCTTTTCAGAACATTAGAGCCAGTGTTGGAAGGTTACTGAAGTATAATGCAACTTCCAGGAGTAATTTTTAATGTGTAACTTGGCAAACTAAACTAAAGCAAACGTTAATGCAAACACCAGTTTCAGTAAGGTATGGATACAATTTAAAGACCATGGCAAGTTTGATCTACTTTCACACTGTGATGGAATATGAGTATCAGAAAATTATCTGCTTCTTCAGGGTAGATTTAGTTCATTTATCATCTACCCAAAAATTAGAATGCCCATTTGCTACAAGTTACAGTGGCTTAACACTTGACAAACAGTGGTGCTGTCAGCAAGAAAACAGGAACAAAGGGGAGGGAAAAATTAATGTTCTTTGAGAGAACAACTTTCCAGAATGTTACTGTTCAAAGTAGAAGAAAGTTCTTAAGTCATCAAATTAAATCTGAAGAGAAAGTAAGACTATAAAAAGTCTGTTATAACTTAAACAAACTCTGAAAGGAAGAGCATTTCCAAAGGTGAACTGTGGTTTCCATGGTTAGAAAAAAATCTTGAACTCCATTTAGCCTTGTCCCTGAGAGGGAAGAGTGGCAATGACCAAGATACAGTAGAATGTCCTCAGTCACTGAAGAAACTGCCCCAAAATAAAGATATGGTATGTTCTTCACGTATTGTATTTCTAGTGAAATTCTTTCAGAAAAGTCTCATTAACTGACCCTGCAAGTAATTTCCTGTCACATTGGTTGTGATCACCAAAACAGTTGTTTTATTTTGTAATCCACTAGACAGCTTTCCCATATATTGCCCATTTCCCCAGTCTGTATTTAGTTCTGTTATGTCTTTTTCCCTCCTGAAGCTCTGATTTACATTTTCATATTTACTTTCAGTGCACCAGGAACACAGACCCTGGGGCAGTTTTAATGCATTGGTTAGTCCTGACTCATGAGACAAGGTTGTGTTTATATGGTGTAGGTTATGTCTATATTGTGCTAGGCCATAGTGTGTCACTGCAAGCCTCAGTTATGTCTTGGAAACATTTACTAACGAGCTTTTCCCTGGCTTGCTCATGAAGGAGCCCTGAACACGTCCTGGAGCTGCTCCACTGAACATCCCTGCTGGAAGGATGCCAAGCACCTCCACTGACCTGCCTGGGGACTCTGGTGACTCTGAGTATCTGCTGTCTGTGCCAGTTGTGCATATCCTGATCACAAAGGACTCCAGCTCCTCAGCACTCATTTCCTTACACTCTGTGACATGAGCAGCTGCTCAGGATCACACACAGGCTCTGCCCTCAGAGGGAGTTACCACAGCTGATAAGGGATAAAATCACACAAATGGCTCTCCAGTCCTGCTGAGATCCATCACTGCAGCTCCTCTTGCCTGGCCTGCACTGATATCTTTGGCAGAGGAAACCTGCACGTTATATTTGGGTCTTATGGAATGAAACATCAATTTGAAGCTTTCAGCTTTAATCCCCTCTCCAAGAGAGAGTTGGATGCTGGATCTGCGTGCCCCAGATGCTTCAGGAAACCACTTGAGTAAATCAATAGGTCATCAGAGCAAGCTGGGAAAAAAGAAGAATGTTACTGTTACTGCTTTGTAAAAATCAGCCCAGTCTGGTGGAATGTTTTCCAGATCAGATGTGCCCAAAGGATAAATCCTTGGGTGTCACCAATGCAGGATCTCACCAGGGTTCTTCTGCAGGAGTCCTCTGATTTTTATCTAGCCAGAGTTCTCAGTGCTGGACATGGATTTATATTTTTTTTTTGTGGGTGAAAATGAAAAGATGAAGAGAGCTTTCTGTGTGTGTTCCTGTACAACTGGATATTAAAGTCATGCTGAGGAGTATTCAGTCTTTAATTATTCCCTCTTGTGAGCCTGGAGATTTCAGCACTATGAGCTGTGAATTGCTGTTCTCAGCTTTGCCTCTTTCCTAATGTTCACATGTTGAGATAAAGTTAATGAAATGATGCATGATTGTTGTAATAGGTGAAAAATCACCCAACAGGAAGGCAAGACTGAGCAGAAATTAAGGTAGAGAGAGGCTTCCCTGAGAACAGACTGCAAATGCAAGATTTTGAGCACTTCTTTGTTGTGGTTGCACAGAGATGAACGGGAGAGCAGGGAAATGAAGTTTGTTAACAAGGCTGGGAAGGTGTGTCACTGGTTCATCCCAGAAGAAAATAACACTGTAGTGACCAAAAAAAAGTCTGAAGAAGGCCAAATATAAATGCTTTGTGTTTATATTTGTATAGTAGGAAGAAAGGTTTGCTGGCTTCCAGATAGGAACTGCAAAGGAAGATAGGGAGAGGAAGTAGTCCTAAAATATGGGAGAATCTGGCATAGGGTTAAAAATCATGTTGAAAAAGGCTGTATTTAGCATTTTCCTGAGTGAGCTGAATTTCAGTCTTCATATCTTCAAAATAATTATTTTTGGTCAAGTTAATTTATAAATTTGATCAAAAATTTAATTGTCATGTTTTTTGTTTATGGGAGAATCACAATCTCTATTTTTAGCTATTTTTATACTTCACTTCAGCCATCATAAAAAATTAACAACCAGTTTTTGAAAAAACTCAACTGGTAATTCCACTGGTGAGACAGAAGGAGACAGGCAGGTTTAAAAAATGCCAGCAAGAGAAATAGATTGTGCTACTTTTCCTCAGGGAAATAGAATCTTTTAATCTTTTTTTCCTGGAATGAGTAAAGCTGGAGAAAAGAAATGTCAGACTCATTGACAAATCCTCCTCTCTCCCCAGGGAAATTACCCAGCGTGGCTTTAGGCATCAGGTACCTCCTGAGGCCAGAAGACAGTGCAGGGATCAAGGAATGAACACCACCAGCACTTTTCTGCTCTGCTGTTGTGCCTCTGTGGCTAGAACTTCACCAGGACACTTTTGTCCCTGGCTGTAGGAGCCTGGATGAGAGATGCTCTTCATAAAGTGTCTCTTACTCAAACTGCTGTTTATTGCAGAGATGGAATTGCAGCAGTCTTGGGTCCTGGGTGAGAAGAGCCAGCTTGAAGTTGCCAGTCACAACTGAAAGCATGAGCTTGAGAGACCCTGAAGTTCTACTTGCAATACATTCTATCTTTTTCTGTGCTGAATATTCTAATTTACAGCACCCAACCAGTAAAAGACACAAATCCTATAGAATCTGCATATAGCCTATTAGAAGTCCTACATTACCATGCTGTGTTATATTTTAAACCCTAAAAGCTACTTTCTAGACCCATTTTTTTCCTTCTCTGCCAAACTGGCAGGGTCTCCCTGACCCTTGGACTCTTCAGCTTGCAGACGCATCCCTTCAGTTTGCCAAGGACAGTGTTCAATCCACAGGGACCTTCCCTTCAGCCACTCAGCCATTGTCATGCCAGTTGTTCAGTCACTGACTGGATTGGCATCTTACACATCAAATTTTGCCTTCATTTCTACTTCAGTTAGAGGTTTCATATTCTCAGAGTTTTTGCAAACAATCATTTCTAGAAGACTTTCCTGTATCACCTTCCCCAACATCTGGCAATGTATTTGCAGCCCAGAAGCCAGACCAAGGGGTGATTGCTCCACATCTGTGCAGGCACAGCAGCTCACAGGGAATGTGGTTCTGTGTGAAAACACCTGCATGTCCTGTCAGAGTAGTGCTCTCTTTAGCTGAGAGCTCTGCCAGCTTAAAATTGATTGTTACAGAAAGATAATCCATTAAAAGAGTTTAGTTATGAGTAATAAGCATAGATTGTCAGAAAAAGATAATGACAACAACAATAATAATAGTAATAATGATGACAGATTGCTTTGATTGCATCTGGCATTTCTGAAAGGAAACTCCTTGACCAACTGGAGTAATCATATTTTTTGTAGTAGAAGTGGTTAGACAAAACCTAAAGAGCTGAGTCTAGGGAAGTCTTGGTTCTTGTCTGTTTTCTCAGGGACAGGCTTTGGGAGAATGCACTTATTTTCAGCTTTAGTACAGCAGCTGAGGCTGAAGTGACCACAAATGAAGTTGTTTTCTGTTTTTGCAGATTTAATGGATGCCTGAGAGTTTATGTAGCCTGACAGAAAATTTTCTGAATTTTGTAGTACATTAGCAGTGCTCCTCTGCATTTCATTGAGTCTTTAAGTAAATGACATAACAGATTGAGTTAATAATCAGTGTTCTTTTTTTTCTTGGTGCTGGGCAGAAATCATAACAAATGAAATTTAGTTGCATATTGGAAATAGGAAAAAAATTGTTGAGGTAATTTGTGTGAATGAGATTGAGCCTCTTTTATATGGATCACCTAAATCTATGATCGTTCTGACCTTGTCATTGTTTAAAAGTAGTGCCAAGGGGTGACTTTAATCTCCTTGTTCATCTCTGATATTGTCAGTACTAATTAGTCAAAGTTAAAAAGGGATCTTTTGTGTGAAATAAAATATGTTGATGCATAAGCTTATTAAGGGTATGTTGCTCCTCCTCTTAAAATCTCATCTTTCTGTTTGTGCAGTCTGACATGGAAATTAATCAGAGAGATTCAAGGCTATTTTTTCAAGTAAAATAGAACCATGTCACCAAGCTATCCACATTTCATTTTTATCTTGTGAACTGCTGAAGGCATGAATAGCAACATTCAAATTATGATCTCTTCCTTGTTTCCTATCTCATTTTCCTACTTGTTGTCTTTGCTTTTGAAATACTCCCATCTGGATTTACATCTAAGGATGACAGATGAGAGAAAATTTCAGCACTCTGCAGCGTTCTGTGTGTCAGAGGCATCCCACTTCCAGGGGTCTTATTTACATAGCATTGTCCTCAATGTTTTCAACAATTAACTCAAAATCAAGATCCTGCCTCGAGACAGAACAGCATCTATTAATAAATTCAGGTGATGTTTTTTAGGAATTCTAAAATGATGACAATTTTTTTATAGTCTTTGTCAAAATGCAGAAGGGTTTTAAGAATAAATAGCAATATGTTTTCTGTAATAGTGTTATATATTCTGAAGGCTTCCTTATTTTCCCCTGAGTTGCAAATTGAAAATGGATCTATTCTAAAAACCTAAACAAAATTTACAGTCTTGGAGAAATTGAAAATATTCTGGTTTTAGGCTACTGTTTTCACTATTTGTCACTGTACTGTGGAATACACTAAATTAAAGGCCTCAGTACTTTAAGATGTATTGGAATTTCAATGTGCTCCATCTGTTTGAGTATGAGTTCATACCTACTGAAGGATGAGTTATCTCACACATCTTGGCAGTGCAGACAAATGTATATCAGAGATCAGCCACTGTGCATTAAATAAGTAATATAAAACCCATACTATGGGGTCATGGGCTCCCACAGGGTATGAATTTATGAAAAGAAATCAACATTTAGGAAAAATAATGTGAGAATTTCATTATTTTGACTTGTGGGATGTTTTGTTTTAGAATATTGAAGTAAATACCCAAACATCTCTAATGCACAAAACAAATGGACCCTTACAAAACACTTAGGTAATTTTAAAAAGATAGGGGCTACTTTTTCAAGATGCATCAGTCTTCAATGATAAATTCCTGAAAGCTCATGTTATTTAAAAATTTTTCTCCACAAAGTGGACATTGTATGGATTTATTTTCTAAATAGGAATACATGCATTTCACAGCCATATATCTTAGTCTCATATTTTAACCTAGATTATATGGAAAATGTACAATGCAAAGAAAATGGAAAATGCACAGAATCGATTAGTCTGTCATAAGGAATAATTGCATTTGTGATTATTACTTTTTACCATAAATTGATATCTTATTACACTGTATTCTGTCCTCAGGAAATCTCAGGGGGAGTAGTGTGTATCTTTGTACTATCTACTCAGTAGTGGTTGTTAGGGATTTTTTTTTAAAATCCAAATTATCTTCTAAATGAGCACTTCCAGGCATCAGCTTAGTGCCCCAAATGGTTAAACTGAGGCTCTGTAATGAGATTTCTTTGTGTTTTAGTGGGTGTCTGTGTGGCCTTCTGGAGTTAAGGAAACTCATAGATGGATGTTCCTGTCCTGCAACATTTGGATTCCTTCAGCTTTCTGCTCTGAGGGAAATGTTTCTTTATCATTATTGTAAATCTTTCATAAACTCATTCTGGGCTGCATAAAAGAAAAATTGTGGACTTGAAATCAGTTGAATGATATAATGGGGAAAAAACCAGTCAATAAAGTGTTTTCTTTGAAAACAAGTCGAGGCAGCCTTTGTGCCCTGAGCAACAGAAATTTTATCTGAAGTTGGTAATGCTGGATAAAATTCACCTCTCTGGGTTTGTAATATCACTGTATTCTGATCTTACTCATTTTAAAAATACAATTATTTTTCTCATTAGAGACTACAATGTATTTGAATCAATTGCATTTATTTGTCTTGATTTCACCTCACAATAAAAAAGAACATTTGAGGGGTTTTGTCTCTGATGGTGTTAATTTCAAGAATTGGTCTTACAAATTGCAAAATGAACCAAGTACAAAGTCATCCAAAACTGAGTTATTTTACAATTTATATATGCAAAGTCCGTAAATCTTGTTTGTCCAGTGTCAAATGGCTTTTGGAAGCAGGTAATTAATAATTTTTAAAAATAATGATCAGAGAATAAACAGTTCTATAATTTTGTAACTTCTTAATATTCAGTATTTTTCATACTTAAACTTTTCATACATAAAATATGTTGTATTCTGCATAAAGTTTGAAAACGATTGAGAAGGTTAAGTTCCTGCATTGTTCAGGTAATTAATACTCCTTTTTAAAGAACTTCAATAAAGTCAATAGACTCATGACAAGGATGATTTTGACCTGCTCATGCTCTTGTTGATGCATTAGTGACCATGCTAATAGCAAGTCTGGAAAGGATTTCCATTCTCATAAATGAATTGCAGATATTAAATAATTCATGTAGTTTATACCTGCATCAAAAAAAAAAGGCTTTTTTTTCTGAAAGCTATTAAAAGTTAAAATTTATTCTTGGCATAAAGCATGGCTTCAGTCTTTTTCCACTGTAAGGAAGCATCTGCTTGTTTTAAAAGCTTGTAGTTTACCACCTTAACTTTAGGGCACTAACAGTAGTAAAAACCCCAAAATTAAAGTAATGAAGCATAAACATCAATGCATACAAAAGGCAGTAAAAAAGCTGTAACAAGCCTTTTAAATTTTTATTGCAAAAATATGTCCCATTTAGCTTTGTCCTGTGAATGCAAAGCAGGGAGCAGTTTGTGTGTGAGGAGCTGAGTGAGCAGCAGGAGTGCTCTGTTCCAAGCACTTGGCCTCCAAGGCCTATTCTTGTTGGCTGGTTTTATTTTCCACTGGAGGATTCTACTTTTCAAAACAGGCATAGCTAGAATGGCTTCAGTCTTTGTGTCCTGTTCTCTTTTTTCTTTCTCTCCATTATTTTTATTTATGTTTGCCTTTTGCTTCAGAATTCGCTCTCATGTGTGTTATTTATTTCCACTCTGAGGCCAGCAGTGTGGAATCACTTATCTCATTTCTTAACATTTTGTGTCTTTGGTTTCAGAGAGGTACAGCTGTGAAGAAACTTGCTTGTTTGTTTTGTTGTCTATCCTGAGATGCAGAGAAATAATTCTAACAAAAACCTGCTGCTATTTTTTTCCCCTTAAAGCATATCTTAGGAGATTTCTACCTTATTGAAAAAATGAAATGCCTTTGGAAAGCATTTGTAAAAATAGATTTCTCTGAAAAATGAAATGGTTTAACCATTGAACTAAGGCTCTGGTTGAAATGAACCACTTGAGGTCTTCTAATCCAAACCACTTTTCAAAGACAGGTTAATTCTGTCGAGTTGCTCAGGGCCTTGTCCAGTCAGATTTGCATTTCTCCAGGGTCAGACATTCTGCAGCATCTCTGCCTGCCTGGCCTGTCCTCCCCAACAGGCTGAATTCATCCAGCCCTGTCAGCTGCCTCACAAACTCTGTGAACACTTCTTGTGTTTGTTTGATTTACAGCAGATCAATAACAATATCAGGATTTCCTTGGATCATGTAGGTTTATCTTCAGGGTATATGCCAGGAACTAAAGGTATTCCTAAACATAGAATTCAACAGATCAAAATGCTTTCTGATCCTGTGAGTCTGATTACAAGGGCAGCTAAAATCCAAGCTGTTTCTGCAAAGCACTGAGAGAACTCTGGTATGGTGCAGCACGTGGTTTTATCTGACTTTGTGGGAATGGTGAATTAACTTACTTTCTTCCAGGTTCCTCTACATTTTCCACTGCCTGGTCTGCCTAAAGCACTCTCACTGTTTATTGGGTTCCCCCTTTCTGCTGTAGTTTAGTTCTGCTCTGGTGATGAACAGCTCTGTGCTAACGAGGTCCTGCAGCAGCCCCTTGGTTTGCAGGATGGATGGAGGAGCAGAAGGATTGGACTCACAATTTCACTCTTGGGGTTGCACTACAGTCAAGGGGAAAAGTGTATTTGTGTTGTGCATCTTCAAAGGTAAAGTGACTTTTCAGACTCTTGATCTTTTAGAGAATGAGAGGAGAAAATTGAGTTAAAATAAAAAGGGTTCATATCTGGAACCCCTTCAGATCTGGGAGAAGCAATGGATTGAAGGACACTGCCCAGGCATGGCAGAAAGTAGAAAAACTGAAGGGTTGGGCCAAGTTCTCGGTATGTATGGAGGTATTTAAGGATTAAATACCTAATCTGGCCATAGAGAGGATGTCCAAACTGCAGGCACTTAGGGCTGCCAAAGGGAAGGCTGTTCTGTGTGAATATTCTTTTCCTGGCTGAGCTGGAATGAGGAGCCTTGGAGCTGGAGGGCCATCAAATACAGCAGAGCAGAGTAAATTCTCTTGATCTGGAACTGTAATCCTAAATGAATTAAATGTGTAATTAGTTATATTCATATCATTTGGTTGTTGTATAACAAATTCCTGATTAGATATTTGGTATGTGTTGCGTGCAGCTCTCTGATCCTCAGATTTCTCCTCCAGCTGTCCTTGTGATGCCTGTGTTCTCTGACATCATTCTGGTATTTAGTGAATCACATACTAAAAATATTGCTCTACTTGATGTCCTTTAAGGGAGCACAAATGTTTATTCTTCACTTATACTTTATCCTGTGTGGATAACTTGTGTGCTTAAGGGCAATAAAGACTTGACTTGGATACCAGATGTGTTTAAATTTATTATCCAGACTTTACAAAAGAGGTGTCTGGAAAGAAATTGCTTTTCTTCTGTTTGGCTTAACCTCAGACTGGATTTGCTGCCTACTAAATCAAAACTTTTATTGACTTAAAATGTCATAATCTGCTTTAGGCTTATTTAGCAGATCACCACTATTCTGTGTACCTATGTTTACAGTTTAATACACAAAGGCAATATATTGAAGCATTTTCAAATTAATGTCTAGCACACTTAGAATCTGCTGTGGTGCTGTGGTGATCCTCCATCAGATGGTGCTATTAGGATTTAAGATAAGCACTTAGCCTGGCTTGGGCTTATGAAAACTGTGAGCTCTTCATCCTGATTGTCATTTTTATTTTAATTTAATTAGTGGAGTTCTATGGGAAGTTTTCATACTGCTCAAACAGTGAAGAAAGCCATGTCTGAACATATGGTAAATGTCCAGCACACTTCTGATTTGAAAACATGCCTCTCAACAACTTTTATTAATTGTTGTGTGTTATTCAATGAGTTTTTACCTTAAGTGTCATGAGTTCTGTGAAATCACACTCTGTTCTTATCCAAATCTAGGATTCACACAAGCATTCCTGACAGCTGCTCCTGCTGCTCAGAGCCACAGGATATTTGGGTAGTGGTTCTAATTTGGACACTTATCCCTTCCTAAGCTTGTTTGTATTTGTCTGTCACCTGCCTTTTGGGGTGTTTGTCTTTTTTTTTCCCCACAGAGAACCAAAATTTTAAGGCACTGTAGCACTTCCAGAAATACAGTCTTAAATTATTTAATGATGTCATCAAATTAGTTCTTTTATTTTCCTCAAGGTTATTGATGATAAAGTTTGGCTGGGAGGTGCATGTAAGCCCTGGGAATGCAGTGAGAAATAACTCTGCTTCAAAAACATTTCCCAAATGTCTGTAAATACTTAAATATTGGTGGGAGCAGGGATACAGTTGTCAAACTTGGCTTTTTGCTCTGAGTAAATTCTAAATATTTTAACTTTTAACAATCCACTGGTCAAATTTGCCTGGTGTAAACAGAGAAATCTCAAGCAAACATAATTCAGGCTGTCTGATTTATGCAGTTCCTTCCTGCTGCTGACCATTGTTGCTATAGCGTGACTGGGAATCCTGGAGAGCTTCTGGTGTTTCTTTTTCCTGTTATATGGATTTGAAGTCCAGAAAATGCTTTTATATTAATCATGATCAGGACTCTTGATGCAAATACTTGTTCAAAAAGACCATGCAATATTTCCATTTCAGCTATCTCTCTGATACCAAAAAACCCCAGGGAATAATTTCTATAATATTGTTGAAAATCATGCTAGCCACTCTTTAACCTGGTTCTGGCTGGTTCACATTTCATTGAAGTGGTTCTTATCTTTCATGGCAGGTTGCTAAACAAAACCCAAACTGACCTTGCAATTGGTAACCAGACCTTGCTCAAAGAAGTTAATCTAGAAATGCAAAAACACATTTCAAAGTTTCTCATTTATACAGCTTTGCAGTGATTTACTTTTCCTCTGGTGCTTTTTGGCACAGAAATATTTTTCTTCTTTCCTATTAGAACATAAAGATACAAAAGAAATTACTTTACATGATGTGAATGCTTAGAAGCACATTTTAATTGCTTTTGGTATTGCTTGAGATCCTAATTACTGTTACAGCCAGATACTAAATAGTGTTAGAGCTTTTGACTGATTTTTCAGTGATTAAAGGGAAAAATTCAAAATATTTCTCATTATTTATTCTTGATTTGGGAAAAAAGCGAAGAATAGTTAAAACATTTTGATAGCTCTTAAAATGTTGAAAATTTCACACAGGGTGAACAGAAGGTAGCTCTCCTATAGGTCTTAAAATTTTATTTCATTCTTGGATCTTCACTTGAGAAATATTGATGGAATAATCATCTAAATCTAAAAGGAGTAAGGTCAGGAAAATCATAATACATTTTCTTTATGTGTTGTCTTTAGGTTTTGTTTGTTTGTGTTATTTGGTTTGTTTTTGTGTTTTGGTTTTTGTTTCTTTGTTTGTTTTTTAAATATTTAAGGATCATGCTTCCCCACAACCCCTTGTAATTTTGCTGTTGCTGAAGGATGTTTTTTTGAGAGCATGGAAAATACTGCAGCTGGTAGGAAAAGTGTTAACTTGGATGGTTAATGTACACTGAAATCTAGGCTTAGTCTTGTCATGGGTCTATCAAACCCTCAATCCCTCTTTCACAAACTTTGAATGTTGATGCATGTGTAAAATATCTTGCATTAAAATATTTCAGTTTGCAGGAAACAAATGGTAATTTCAATATATGGTTCAACTTACATTCATAAAGGATATAGCAGTGACCTGAGCCTCATTTTCAGAAGTCATTCTGGAAATCTAGGAAGCTTGTGTATTGTTAAATCCTGAATTTCTGTGTCTGTACAGAGGAGCTGTGGGGGAAGTGAAACATCTTTCCCAAAGTCCTACCCACAGATAGGCCAGGGCTTTATTTCCCCACTCTTTTGGGGGTGTTATCATCATCTCCTTGCAGATAGTATTAAAATGGGTTGTTTTGAGAACAACAATAGAGGATAAAGGGAAAATAAGCTGAAATCCAGCAATTTATTTATCATGTCAACTTGTCAAGTGATGTGAGTCATGAAAAGTTGAGTGGTGCTTTTTCATAGCCAAGAAAAGTATAATGAGCAGCTCTCAGCTCTCAGCCAGACATGGTTCTGTGGAGGTGATTTTGGGCAGCATCCACACTGTTCTGGGGTAGTGAGTGCACTGCAGGGCTGCACTAATCTGCTGTAAACAGGGATTTAAATGGGTCATTAAAAGGCATTTCTGGGATAGTGCTCCACTATCAAAAGAAAATATTTTGATGGTGTTCAGTGTTATCCTTGCTGGGCAAATTAAAATTCTTGTCTAGAGATCAAGAGGTGTAGCTTAGATTAATATCTTGGAGAAGGAAGAACATATTATCATCTTCCACAGTCTAATGCCTTTATCTGAGCCAGCAGTTCATGATGCTGTGAACTGCTAAATCCAAGTGACCTTTCCCAGTGATATTCACAGCAAGTGGCAGGAATAACAAGTACACACACAAGGCTGCTCTGAAGCTCTCCCTTCCTCCCTGTTTATGCTATTGCTTCATTAGAGTTAAAGATTTCTTGCATACAATAGCTGCCACCAGTATTCCCACAGCAACAGCCTGGGGACTGGGATCTCACCACTGGATGCAATTTCATTGGAGCTAAAAAGACACAAAAAAAGGCAGGTTTTGCCCTCTTATGGGAAGATGTCCCTTTTCATATTCCTCCGGGATAAGCTGATATTGTATTGGCACAGTGGGCACACTCTATTAATACTTTATAAAGACATTCCCTGGGAGGATATTTTGACAGGATTTCATTTGGCAGCTGCTGGTTCAGTTTCACTCATATTAATTCATTTCTCTTAGTTCTGGTCCATGTGTGTTTTGGTGGATTCATAATAACCAGAGATAATCCTGAGAACAATTGCCTCTGAATCAGCAGGTCTGCTCTTAGATAAAGTAATATAGATTCTCAAAACCCCTTATCCTTGGCTGAAATTGATTGATATTAATTAGTGGCGTAAAGTGCATTCCTTTATGTACAGTGAACCTTGTTTGTATTTAGCTTCTCTGCTTATTTAGATGGAAAAGTGAATTAGCAGTGTGCTTTTTTAAAATGGGATTAGGTATTCCAGTTTGGTGAATGCTGATATCTATTTCATCCATGTTCCACTTATGTTCTTTGCAGGATGAAGCAATTCATAAATGCTTTATTAATGTGACACTTCTTCTGTGCCAGTGTTTGGCAATATCATCAGTGATTACTTGGTCTGTCTGGCTTTTATAGGAATTTACATAAAGCAGAAAACTTTATTATTACACTAACCTGAGTAAATTCAATTATTTTGATATTTGTAATCTTGATTCTGTGCAGGCTTTCTGAACAAAAAGTCTGACAGTCTCGTGGGTTTAGAGCTAACACGTCTAGTGAAAATTAAAACCTTGCTAGGTGACTTCTATAATAAATTTATAGAGACTGTTATTAAAACAATTTCAGCAAGTGATAAACCAGCAGTAACACAAAACACTTGCCAGTTGTTAAACTCAAGCCTTACAAATTGCATGGTTCCTCCAGTGACACCTGAAGGAGTGGTGATCACAAGGATGTATTTTCCTCCAAGCATTCTGCCAAATTGTTGGTGGGTTTGACTGTTGTGTTTTATTATTGCTCTTTCCATGGGAAGTCCTGAGAGCTGGGGAGGGTAACCTGGTGTAACCCACAGAGTCACAAAGCTGTGGCCTGATAAAGCTCCAAAACCTGTATGAAATAAACCCCAAGGCCAAGCACTGCCCTTGGGGCATGCCCGACTGCCTTTTCGAGAGCCCTGAGTAGGTAACCCAGCATTTCCCCTCTGGACCTAAGAGATGGCTTTATAATCCAGGTTTTGAAGTGGCAGCCTGGCATTCAGGCTCAGAGGGAAAAATCCTCATCATTGGTTTCTTCCTGGTTTGCCAACATTCGTGTATCAGGGCTGAAGTGCTAAAAGTGCAGCCTGTTGATACTGCTGCAGTAATCTCTTACAGTTACAATGCACTGACCTTTATTCACAGACAAAATAGTGGTAAAGACTCAAAATCCCATTTTTCATTCCTGTGTGTCTGACTTTTTGACCATTGGTGAGCTCTAAGAAACAAAAATGTGTAATAACTTCCAGTTCTCACTCTTTTTCATCTTATTACTATACTGAAAAAAAAATTGCCAGCATTTCAAGGTCCAGACTTGAGGGAAAAAGTTACCACAAGGAAGCTTCTGTTTTCTGAATAAAAAACCCTAACACAACCCATTGAAATTCAGTAGAATTTTACTTCTTTCAATGTATCTTTGATGATGGTATTTTCTTACATCCTCTTTCCATTTCTGAACCAAAATGAGTAGAAGTAAAGCCCCTAAAAGTGGGGGTCAATGCTAATTTTAAATCGAGAGATTTAAGATTCCTTAATGGTTGAATTTAATAGAATTTTTGAGTATTGTAATATTTGGGGGAAAATGTATAGAAAAACATGTATGTTTCACTAAGCTGTATTTTCAGGTCTTTAAAGAAGGTTTTGCCTGCAACTATTTAAAATTTGAATGTTATCCATCTGTGCATTGTTGTGAGTTGCACATTTCTGAAAATGTGACAAAATTTTATGAGAAACATTTTCTTGAGCTTGCCCAAGGAATAAGAATAATGGCTATAGCTGAAGGAAGCATTTCTGGGTTTAATTGATATGATATTTTGGTATAATTCTGAGAGTTTGTGCCAGACTCTACAACCCCATAAAATGTAATACTCTTATTTTTTTTCCTCCTGCAATTCCCAGTAAAATTTCCCGTATTGCTAATGAAGAAGATAACTTATACATCAGTATCTTTCAGACAAAAAGTATTCTCAGGGGTGTGTTCACTTTGAGAGAAATCTTCTCTGCTGTGTTCTGGCAGAGTTTTCTATTTATCAAGACAATCTGACAGGGGTGACCCACCAGTGCAAGAACTGGTCACATCCACTTTTTGCTGAATATCTCAGAGTGTCATTTCAGTCAAGCTGGGACAATTCCCTTAAGAAATAAAGGCAACCATCATAAAAATCTGCATGGAAATAAATTTTTATTGTGATACTGAGATGGTTCTGAGATCATCTGACCTTCTTGTTTCAGAGTTGGTCACTTGTTTGAGAAGTGTCATATTATTAATCTCGCATGTGCTGAAATGGTGGCAAAATTGGAAAAGCAGGAATCCAGCTCAGCCAGCCCCTGGCAAGAGCTGCAGTGGTGGCAGTGGCTGCAGGGTGTGTTGGGGTGGTCAATACAAGCAGTGTCTGAGCTTAGGCTGAATTCAGACTCCACTGAGGGGAAGGGACCATTCAATTTTAAAACAGGCATGATTTTTGAGCAAAGTGTTTGATAATACTGAGGTTTCAAATAATAAAAATCCTATGACTCTCAAGCATACTTTGCTTTTTGGTTTACTTTCTCCCCTGCTCTGGTACCAGCTGTTTCCTTTAATTTTCATTTTTCCTTTGGTCTGTTGACCTTGTTAAAACCAAATAAAGCCTTTCTACCTTTTTTAAGATTTTTTGAAAAATCATTCAAAGGAAATGAGACTGGAGCCTGAAAACCTTTGTTTTGCCCTTAAAAAGGCAAACACCTTATGTGTTATCATTGATCTAGTAAGAAGTCATTAAGCTTTCAAGTATTCCTTATCTACATAACATATTTTAGAACTAAAAGCCACGTTGATAAATTGCAATTAGACTTTGTTTTTAAGTTGAATGATAGAAACTTGCTCTGTTTTAAAGGTGAAGATAAATGAAGGCAAAGACTGTATTAATGGCAGTTCAGGGCTCTGTGCAAGGTCTTTTTTCTGTGAACACACAACACTTTGGACAATGAGCAGGACCCACAGATTGTGTCAGTGGCACTTGGCCGTGGTGGGGGTTTGTTAATGACCCCAGGGGAGGTGGCTGTGCCCTGGGGTGGGATGCAGGATTGGGGTGGGATGCAGGATTGGGGTGGGATGCAGGATTGGGATGGATGCCAAGTGTCCAGGGCATCTGCTGCCTGTCCTACCCAGCTCTAACCTGGAGAAAAGAGGAGGGATGAGGGCAGAAAAGCTCTGGCACGATGGCAGAACTGAGACTGAGAGTGTCCATCTACCTCAGTGAAGACACAGAACAGTGAGTGCATCTTTTCTGGATGAATCAGATTTTGTAGAGAATTTAATAAGAGTTGATGGCATAAGCACAGGTATAAGCTGAGTGCAATATAAGAGTAATGATCAGCTCAAATTGCTTCCATGTCGAATGACAGTGAAATGTGAAGTGCCTGATTTAGCTTTATGTTCACACAGCACATGGCTGTACCCTGGAGAGGAACAAACCTGGCAGGAGTTTCAAGGTGAGAGACCACAGAAAGCCTGCAGGATGTGAGCTGGAAAGAAGGGTGGCTTTTTAATAACTGCATGAATATTTACTTCAGTTTGAATTCTTTCTTAATTTGGACTCTCAGGACACTACTTAGAACCCTGGTGTCATGATGAGGATGCTCAGCTGCTCCTGGAAACAGAGAGTTCTGTTAGCGCAGCTGCTCCAGGCTGTGGCAGGATGTTTGTCCTTACAGAAGCTCAGTTTGGTTTGGGAATTTGCATGGAAACTGAGAGTAAGGTGTCCAAAGCAGGAAACCCTTCTGAGAGTTTATTAAATAGCAGATTAGGAAAAGGTTTGATGAATTTTGCCATTGTGGAATTTACCTTTTTGCTTTGCTTTAAATTTGAGCACCAGGGGGAGTCTGCCTTTAATGATCCAGCACCATGGAATCAGGGCAAAAGAAATGCCAAAGTACAGGAGCCTGTTCTTGGGGAACTCACAGGTCTGAAATGGAAACCAGCTGTGATGGGGGCAGAGGGAATGAGAAACACTTCAGCAACAGAAGTTTAATTTCCTTGAATTTTTCTCATAAACAGATCAGAAGTAGACCATACCTCAGTAGTCTTCAGTTATCTTTAATTAGCAAATATTCTAATTATATTTATTCCCAGGGAATTTTATATTGTCAGACTATTCTTTTTCTTTATGTAAAAATTGAGAGGTATGCTTTAGAACTGATGGAATTTCTGTTCTTTGACACTAATTAAATGTTCTGTTTCATCACACATATCCTGAATTATCTGGATAGTTTACACATTTAGATATCTTTAGTTTTAGATACTCAGGTATTAATTTTTTAGGAACCTTTTTTAAATTAAATTGATTGTAAACTTCAGTATTCATATACAAGTGGAAATATATAAACTCAAATGAGTCAGGCAAAGTTATTTTCATGTAGTAATAAAAGCTATTTAATTGCCCTCCATATTTGGATCTGTAACCTGAGATTGATTTATCTGTACCATTTTGTATGCTCAGTATTATCCCTGTCACTAAATAAATTATCAGATTTTTAATTATCTGCAATATTATGTGAGTTATGAAAGATGTATCTCGGCATATAAACATTGCAGTGCTCATTGTTATTTCACATATGATGAGTTGAATAGTTTTTATTCCTGTGAGGAGTTTAAATTCAGCTTCTGCTTTTCAATTTATTGTACATTTGCCTAAGCTTTTTTCTTCAAAATTTGACTTTCTAATTTAAGTTTCTTCTTAAGTGCCCCACCACAGTTTTCCTTCAGAGTATGTTTGAAATATGATCAATCTCATCTGTATATGCTGGTAAAAATTCTGTGCAGATAAATCAAAGTCTGGGTCTGCAAAGGAGAACATTACTCCATTATCAAATAAATCACACAGTTTATGACTCTTTTTAACTGCACTGCCAGAAGTTATTTACTGAATGATCATGAAATACAGATGATATTTCACTCAGAGTCACAGATACCTGAACAGGTCAAATATTTCAGTGCATAACTGCAGCACAAAACAAGAAAATGTGAAGGCCAAATCCAACCGTTTGGTATTTCACACATAAATAGAGCTTTTAATGTTTGCTTCAAGATTAATACCTCTTGGTATATCTACAGTTTATAAATGAATAACTAATTGTACTTTCATTCAGAGAATCCCACCACTGTTTTGGTGGGAGCCCAGTCAGTGTTGGTGGGGCAGGTTTGGTGCTCTCATGGATGGATGGCTCCATTCCCTTTCCAGAGGAAGGGCATGGAACTGCTGCATAAAACTCCAACCTATTTATTAAAAAAAAAAAAAGCCAGTCCTGGCATCAGGGATTTGCTGAGGCAAAGTCTCATGATTCAGCAAAATCCTTCCATGCTAAGTACAGAAAAACAAAGTACAAAAATAAACAACTTAGGTGAGTACATAAAGTCCCAATATTTCTGTAAGGTACTATGGAATGTAGTCACCACTGGAGTGTCATATCATGACTTCAGTTCCCACAGTTGGGATGGATTTTAATAATTTAGTGGCTGCTGCATCCAGGGTTTCATTCCATGTCATACTGTGCATGATGTGTCACTATGCTTGGTTTATTTTCTGTCAGATAAGATATCCTTAATTCCTTTCCATATTCTTTGGCTCACTTGTGGATCACTGTCTTGGTTTGGAAAGACAGGTATCTGTCAGGGAAAACTGAAGTTCCTCTTGGAATGGAGAATGTAAAACTGCCCTCCCTCCAAATTTGCAATTTTGCAATTAGGCGCTTTCAGGAAAAAATATGGGAATAGGAATAACTGTTCTTTACTAGGAATATTAATAATGCAAATGCAGTACAAAAAAACACCAAAAAACCAAAACAAACAAAAACCCAAAAACCCCAAAACAACCAAACAACCAAGCAAACAAACAAAAGTCTGAGAAAACCCTGATGGAGTCAGGAATACAACCTGACACCCTGCTGGTCAGGGTGTTGGAAGCAGTCCAAATAAATCCTCCTGGAGTGACAGATGTGGTTCTGTTGGAGCAGAGATGATCCTGCAGACAGGTTCAGTGGTGGTGAGATGAGTCTGGTCTTCCTCTGGGAATCCAGTGGAAAAGAGGAATTTCTGGGGTCCCTGTGTCCCCATTTTCATCTGGGTAGGGAATGGTTGTCTCCTCCCCACAATGGGATGGTGCAATGTGTGATGGCCCTGGTGACCCTCAGTGGCCCATGAACAGGAGATCTCCCCGAGGGTGGGCAGTGGTGACAGAGATCACAAACCCTGCCCCACCTGGTTTAACAGCTGGGCTGTGATCAGAAGGCTCCACCCTCCTCCCCCTGGAGTTACAAGAGATAAAGAAAAAAGAAGCCATCCCCCAACTGTTTTCTACAGATGAAGTAGAATACACTTTTTTTTTTGGTTACACAACCCAAGACAATCACGTAGCACAGCATTGTTCCACACTTTTGGAATCTGAACTTTAATATTTTTTAAGAAAGGCATGAGCAAAGTGGCCACTGATATTTTGAGTGCTCTGCATAAAGTCTGGGACTTCCAGCAGGTGACTCAAGGAAGATCAGTGTGTTTTCCTTTGGTGGTGGAGCAGGAGAGCTCGTTACTTCAGACACAGGCAGAAATGAAAATAGTCTGGAGCAGCACCAATGGTACTCATGGCCTGGAAGAGTTTCAGCTCATGCTGCAGGCCAGATCCACAAAGGACTGAAATCATCCCATGAATTGAAGAAAATGTTGTGAGAGGCCAAAGAAGGATTGTGTACTGCTCTGCTCTGACTTGCTTCGTACTTACTGCTATTTCAGACACAAACTAGTATGTTTTAAAATCATATTTTGATGCTCACTGAAAATAATCTGCAGAACCCTGCAAAACTATACCAAGACTTGCTAGCACCAATGTGTCTTGATTCACACTTTTATTAACAAGTATTTCAGGTTGCAGTGGTTTGCCATAAATGGATGAAACAAAAGAATAATGCTTAGCAATAAAGCAGAATGAAATGGATTTATGAACCTTTGATAATAATTTTAGGATGAGTCCTCTGAGTTCCTCATGAATTGCACTTAGTGAAGTATATGCAAATAGTCAATGTTTCTGGTGATGCAGGCAGATTTACTGATCTTTGTAGATTTTGACAAACTGCACCTAAAAAAATAAAAATAAAAAATGTAAGAATCTTCCAATAAAACCATGAGTTTTTAAAGTATGCATTGCATAGCTTTCACATTTCAAAACAACTCTTGATTTGAAACTGTTGTTTTACTATGCAATATACAGAAATACAAAAAACTGATCACATTAAGAGGGAAGATTTGTTTGGTCCTGGCAATTTTGATATGTTTGAAAAGCTAATGAACTGGGAAACTATGACTTTATGTTCAAAATGATTTTTGAGTACCCTGTCATGTAAAAACAACTTTAATTATGTATTATATCCACTGCTTCCCAAAGAAGCAAAAAATTTCCTATCTAGCCATTTCTCAGGATATTCAGCCTACCAGGAAATAGATCATCTTATTACAGTTAAGAAAAGCAGTAGGTTTTCTTCTAGTATTTATAGAGTATTTAATATAATGCAGACAGTGATCACTTCTTTCAAAGAGACAGTTTATCAGGCTCTTTCAAGCATATATTATTACATATATGCTTATATGATATTATGTAATATAATTATGTATAAGTATATAATTGTGTAATATAATTATATAGTATTATGTAATATATAATACACATGTGTATTAGGAAAATGTGCTTAACATAAAAATGTTTATAACAGATTCAAATATTTCTATTTTAACTGTCATTAAATAACAAAAAAGAGAAAGAAATACTCAGATCTGTGACTGTGTGTGCCACAGTGCACGTGCTGCTATTTCAGCCTCAAAACTGAGAATGGAGTATTTCCTGATGCTTGGTCCCGTGAATTGCCAGAGGATGTAGATTTGTAATTATTTTAATTCTATTTTAATCTATTGTAATTATTTTAATAGCTATCACAGAGGTGTGTGTCTTAAGGAGTGGCAACACTTTAGCTTTGCAGTAGATGATTATAGACTACTGCTATTCCACTTCATGTGTTTCTGAGAATATTTTTCTTGCAATTATAAACCCAGTGCCAAACAACAAACAAAAGGTTTTTATTTTTACCTTTTCCAGCATTATTTTGATCCCATAATGCAGTCTAGACTAGACACTCATTGCAAGTGCACAACTTGACTTTCCATGGAGCTCCTCAGCATCTGATCATCAACTAAAACCTTTTCTCCCTGGGCATCCGGACCCCAGAGTGAGGAGACCTTTGGTTTTTCTGACTCTAAATGCAGCCAATTCATTTCTATTCATTTCTAGGCTGCCTGGTCTGTTAAAGCACCACCAGGATAGACATTATTTCATTCTTCATGGATGAAGGAGCAGACTGTAACTGTGAGGCAGGACATGAATGAGGAATGGGGAACAGAACGAGAACAGACAGTCCTGGCAGCATGCAACAGAGGACAGTGATATGTTGGAAAGGATGCTGCTAGTGTGGACTCCTTGTGGAACACTTCTTAAAGATGTTCTTCCTTTCACAGAAATCAAATGATATCCAAAAATATTGGTTGAATCTATGGCAAGTGGACTTTGCAAGCCAGTTCTGTCTCTGACCTGCAGGACTCTCACAAAGGAGTATTCAGTTTTATTTTCAGGGAGTTCACTGTCATTAGAGAACTTGCTTTTTCTTTCTACCTTCCCCATATTACTTACTGATTTTCTCTATGTATTTTTGCCTTTTTACTTGTTCTGATTGGCAGCATTTTCTTTTGTTCATGTAGCAGCAATTTAATCTGCCCATTTTTAAGAAAAAAGTCAAATTTCAAAGAAGCAACCCAAGCAGGCTCCAAAATGCAAGTATCAGATGGATTGAAATATTTCAGTCTAGCACATCAGGAAATCGTGGTTGGGTAACAGAACCTTAAAATGAAGTAACTGAGAATAATGAATGGACTATGACTCATAATGAAACCTAGAAGAAAAGAATGTTGAAGCTTGAGAGGTATTACTGTGATGCTGAAATGTCGTACATGTCATAAAACTTCACTGAAAAATGAGGAGCTTTGAGCCGAAGTTCTAAAACAAAATAGAGACAATAGTTTAGGTTAGTTTTCTGACTTCTGAATTCATTGGAAGAGGAGGAGACTTAAATAAGGCATTACATTTGTCATAAGAAATGTAAATATAAGCCTGCTGTTTTTCTTAAAAAAACCCAAACACAAATGGTGTGTGGGTGTGAATTACTGAGACAGGCTCTACATTTCATTTACACAGTAATTACAGCTGACAGGTCCCTTTTCTCATTTACTTCCTGGATGGTTCTCCTTTGTGTCTCCCTATCTGCCTCTTTTTTGCAGTAAATTTCAAAATGTAGGTAAATGGAGACAGTCAGTAAGAATCCTGTTGCAGAATTAAGCATTGTTAGGTGTGATTGTTGTGGCAGCTTCATGCAGAACATTCCAGTTAGCATTGTATAAATACCAAATGATAATCAAGGTTAGGTATAGACTGTCAGGACCACAGCTGTAATAAATGCAGAGGATCAGAAAATTGCTTCATAATGAAAAGATATATGGCCTTGTTCCAAACCCAAATTCACACCACCAGCAAATTAGAAGAGGGGATTTCAAGAGCATTTGCAATAGGCCACAGTTATTGAATGCTAAGTGACAGGTTTGCAATGATCTCATTATTTTGCTGTATATTCTAATTTGATAATATACACGCTTTTTGTAAACACGCTTTTTCTAAACTTTTCTGGGCTATTTTTTTTCTTTTTCTAAAAGTTTGCAGTTTTCTCTTTCTGTGTTGGACAATTTTTATTTCTTACATGGTGAGAAGTATTTTGTGGAAACAGAGGATGCTGAGCCACAAGGGCCACCAAAGATGGATCTCTGGTCAAGACATTCCAGTTATGACCTGGTGGAGGTAATTTTTAGCAAGATGTGGACTTTTCTGTGTCTGACACATTTTGTGGGTGGTATGAAGATGAACCCTTTGTTCACCTGAAGAAATAATTTCCCAGGCACAGTGAACTCAGTGGCATTACTCTGAAGTGGGGGAAACCATTGCAAATAGTTGTAAGTGCAGGCAGCAGAAATGCAATGACTGGAAAATATCTTAAGTGGAAATGTAAAAAGGACATTGGAAACAGAAGTTGCTTTTCCAAAGGGATTCAGAATTGAACCCTCAGTACTGGTGTGAGTGTAATGCTGCAAGTTCTGCTGGTCTAAGTCTCAAGGACATCAAACCAGTTTCTGTCTCTGCCACTACAGAACATGCACAGGTACCAAGGTAAGTAAATTCTACCTAACTACAAATTCACTGTGGCAAAAGAGGAAGATGTATCTCAACAAAGTGAAATGCAGCTACTTTTGAAGGTTATTTGTGTGTTTTCCTCTTTATTCTATCTACAAAATCAATTTTAATTTGCATTTCTGATGCCCACACATATCTAGAATATTCATCCACAGGTTGCAAACAGAAAGTGGAAGGTACCCTCAGCTGACTGGCAGAAACTTTGCTGTGCAAAACCCCTTAAGTTCCTCTGCTGAGTTGTGCATTAGAGGGAAAATGACTGTAAATTTACTCCACTGGCACTGTTGAATGAACTGAGACTTCATGTAAAGAATCATGAGCCAGCATTCAAGTTATGTTCAAGGTCAATTCACTTACATTTGGTAATTAAAAAAAGGCATATTGAAATGCTGTGAATCTTGAGGAGGATGTATGAAAGCTCATTTATCAGGCTATTATGACGAATATTTTATGCTATTAATGACTTTCCTGCAGACATGCTTATGCACTTGCCCTTCAAATCCTCTTAAATTTCTCTGCCTTGTAAGTTTGACTCTCATGAAAAACTCTGCTTAAAATTCCGTGGTCAACAACATGTGGATATTCAGTTCTCTGGTGTTCCTATAGGAATCTTTACATATAATGCAGCATTATTTAATCTCTTACATAAGATTGGGTTAGAAGATCCAAGGGTTTATTTTTAGTAATTTATTCAGTTAACCATATTCTTCTAAGATTTAGGCACAAAAAGAATATCTTCTCCCCCCCGCCCCCTTTTTTTTTTTTTTTTACAAGGATACACAACAGAATAGGGATCTGAAGTACTTACAATTTTCTGAACATTTTTCTTTTAAAAAAATCTTCAGGTAGTGAGACATAGGAGGTATGTGGGGAAAGGAATCACAATTTGCACTTACAACAAGCTCTAAGTCCTCTGCCAGTGAGGGATATTAGCCCTTTGCCTAAAACTTTGAAGTCTCAGTGGTGATACTGCTCATCATTACCATGTTCTTTAAAAGAAGTAGGTTATTAGAACACGTTAATATTTTCACAGACACCAAAGGGGTGTCTTAGCTGGAGTCCAGTGTCCATTTTTCCTGAGCAATCTGTTTGTCTTGACTTCAGGGCAAGTTCCTCTTCACCAGAGGCATCAAAGAGTTTCCTGAGGCAAGAACTTCCCTGTATCTTGGTGAGAAAAAAAAAAAATTCTGATCCTCAAAATATTATTTCTGAGAATTCTTTGCTGAGATGCTGGGAAGAAACTGAGTTTTAAGTTTAGAGCATTGGAGCTGTAATGGGAACAAGGTGGTGGTTAAATCTTGATGAGGGCCAGTCCACTCATGCTGGTGGTTGTCCTTCTCACAGGAACAAAAGTCACCAAGGTCTGGTCACCATCTCCTCTTGGGGCTGAGCCTGGAACCAAGCACTGGCAGCTCACAGGTGGGAAAGGGACACTGGCAAGGGATCAGCAGGTCTGTCCCCATGACACTCCAAATGCAGCTTTGGTTCCCTCTCTCCATGTGCAGGTTTGGGGCTCTCCTTCCCCTCAGCTCAGGACTGGCTCTGGGGATGCACAGTTTTCATTGCACTGATGATTTTAAAGGGATATTTAGAGTGGTCTTTTAAAACTCCTGGTCAAATTGCTGGGCTGTTCAACTGAAGCCTGTCCCACAAGCTGCTTTCTTTGCAACAAATTCCAGACATTTAAATGTTACACTTGTCAGTAAGGGATCCATTTACTGCAGAGTTTGCATTATGCAAACACACTGACAGCCAGTGCAGCGCTGTGGGCAGCCAAGGCCAGATCAGAAAGGCTATTTTCAGAAAAAGCCACGAATCTCAGGACCTTCCATCTAGCATTTGGCTTGGGAATAAAAGTTGACTTACCTTGAAAAGACAGGGGTGAGTTCTAGGAAAGCTGAAGCAAATTAGTAAAAAGACATTGCGTTTGTAATATACTTCTTAATGTAATGGATTATTTCAACAATTATAGTGGTTAGAATTTTTTCCTCTCTAGATTGTGTGTGGGTGATTTCTCTCTCTTAATGATCTAAAAGTGACTTGCTCTGAATGACTGCAACTGTTGTCTGTGGAATTCTGGAGTGGTCCAGTTTCAGTTTCCACTCAAAGGGTGATGCATCCCAAGTTATTCTGCACCACTGCAGTACTCCTAAGGAGGTGGTTAATAAAGAGTTCCAGAAAACCTGAAAGTATTTTGAATATCACAGCTGGGTTTTGAGTAAGCAACACCCCACTGAAAGTGTTAATGTATACATTTCAATTAGTTTCAAAACATGTACATGATCAGGTGGCCGCATCTTTGCTCACTCTGTGCATTCATGTGCTAAATTCCTTACAATTGTGCAGCTCAAGATTTCTGAGGATAGAAATTTATAATTTTTACAGTGTACCTACAAATATTTGTGCCTGAACACAATTCAACAATGCAGTCTGTGTCATTCCTTGTTTTCCTCCATGGATGGCTCTGCTTGCAAACCAGTTTTGGCTGTGTTTGACAAAATATACAAGTCTCAAAATCATTAAGCAGCACAGTTGTGTCCCAGCAGCACCATGGGGTGTTAGAAAGAATTTACTTGGTATGGTAGCAACCAGAAGGCAGCAGGTGATGGATGTGAATTTACTTGGCACACCTGGCAGCTTACAGGTAAGATTAGCAGTAGATAATTCCTGCACAACTTCAGAAAATGCACGCTGGTAAAAGATAACTTGAATTTCCATCCGTGGAGAGAAGCTTCAGCTGGTGTTCATGAATAATCAGAGAAGCTCTGTCTCACTCCAGGTTTGGATTCTGTGGGGGCTGAGCAAACAGGAGTTTAGGATGTGACCTGCCCACAACCCAGTAAAATATGCTGAGAGCCCCAGGACAGCCCAGGTTTGGTTTGGAACAGCAGTTTCATTTTATATTTCTGAGCTTAATCTCCCTCATGTTCTCCTTGAGATTCCTTTTCTACCCATGCTCTTGTTTGCTGATATCACCTTTCACAGCTCCCCTCATCCTGTTAAGTTATGCTATTTGATGTTTTAAAAATACTCAGAGTCCAAAAAAACAGGAAAAGTAGGAAGTAAAACAGAGTAAACATGTCAATTCAACTTCTTTTCATCTCAGCTTTTTGTCCTGGGTACTGCAGGACATCCACCCCAGAATCACAGAAAGTTATGCAAGCCCAGATTAGGGAAATTTTCAACATATCTGTACTTTAGACTGAGGTGGTGATCACAGCTGATGAATATGTATACAGCAAAGACCTGAGGCATAAAGCTCATGCAGGGAGAATCCCACTCAATCATTAATTATGGGGGCTTAATCAAGCCTGACCACTGTCAGTGCTGGAAGCACTGAGGGCTTATTGAAGGGGTTCTTAGCTAGGTCAGCTTGCATATCTTCTTTAGATCTTTGGCAGGGATGGAAACACTCAGGGAATGTTTGTGCAGTATAAAATCTACTTTTTTTTTTTTTTTAAACACCACTTAATTACTTGTCTAACTCAATTCTAAAAGCTTTGTCACTACATTATGGATAAATGGTTTACTGCCTGGGAATATAGTTTATTTTGAAGTTTAAGTGAAATGTTTGCCTCAGAGGATCAGAAAAAAGCTTCTGGTCTGGAAAAGCATAGACACATCTAATAGGTTGTATTTGCTTGGAAGGTTACTGTTCTCTTAGGAGGTTGGTTTTTGATGGTGTCATTACTGACCTTAATTACTCTTGTGATATTAAACTGGTTTTAATGAATTTTCATTTATCATTATAAGTAATTGATAACTTCCTTCCTCTGCCCATCATTCAAGGTAAAATGGAATGCAGTTCTTTTGCAGTATAACAAATGTTCTAAATATATGACTTAGTGGCAGCTGTTACAACGTCCTTAAGCACCTCAATTACTTCAGCTGCTGCTCCTAGGAAATGTACCTCAGGAGGAAGATAGAAAAGGAATCTCTCACTGAAGGTGAGTATTTTTTGCTTGATCAATGCCCAGATGTTGTATCTGAACTCATAATGTGGACCTGAAATCTCTTCTTTTGTGATTTGATTTCACAAAACCAAACCCTGGCGATATTTCTGCTTTCACGTAAACATTTAGTGCAGATGCTGAACTAAAGCAGCTTTCATAGGAATTCTGTGCCCTGCTTCATCATTCTTCTTATCAAGTTTCACCAGAGAACATAACAGATGTTCTGATTTCAGATGACATTTCAGTACCTTTTCAGCCTCCAAAAAGAACATTCACCTGAGGAAAATCCATAGGTGTCCAGGTTTCACTTTTTCTGTTGCTTGCCTTTTATTTTTTTTTATGAGTGAGAATTCAATATCTTACTCCAAAAGTGAAAAGTGAAAACTTTTTATAATATCTGCACTTGGAAATACAATTCAAGTCAGAAAGTTTGGCAGTACAGCAGCTCTTATGGAAGAAAAGAAACAAGATTGAATCACCAGGGAAAGAAATGGAGACATTTCCCTCAGCTGGATCCAAACAATGTGTTGGTGTTGCTCTTCCCAGGCTCTGCTGTGTTTGTATTATGGGACAGCTTTTGCAGGCATCAAGGAATAAAAGTGCCACCAAACACTCTAACCCAGTCAGGCTCCAGCTGAGATAATTTTTACCCATTCTTTCTTTGCAGTTGGGAGGACACCTTCAGGCCAGGCTGGATGGGGCTTGGGCAGCCTGCCCCAGTGGAAGGTCCCTGCCAGGGCAGGAGGGGGGAATGAGGTGATCTTCAAGGGCCCTTCCAGCCAAACCATTCTGTGATAATTTGCCTCATTTTGAAAGCTGCAATTAAAAAATGCTACACAAATACTTTCAAATATATATCTGTAGGAACTGAATTCTCAGGAATTTCTTGTGTAAATCACAGTGCACACTGATTTTGCAATTTATGGTTTAATAGGACTTTCAAGATACTTCAGTTCTTGGTCTAATATATTTTACATTCAAAACAAAACATTTTTTTGTGTTTATCTGTCAGGTCACCATTGTTTTCTAAGTGTATTTTCTACAAAATTCCATAGCATTACTTAGACAATCCTAAAGGTTCCCTTATTGCAGTGCTCATCCTGTGCTTTATGCAAAGCTTTCAAAGCCATGACAGGGTAGGCTGGCACTCAGCTCCCTCTAACATAATGCCATTAATGTTTCTGAAATCTCCTCTCTAATGTTTTATCTCCACAGACAACCTCTTGGAATATTTTGTTTTTCTAACTATATGGGACTTGTGACTCTGTGTAATTTTTCTTTCAGAAGTGTAATTTTTTCTGGTTTGTGTGTGCAAGCAGTATGCATCTGTTTTATCTTCAAGATATTAATGAAAGACTGGAAGATAACTGGCAATTGTTTCCAGTCATTTGCAGTGAACAGCAGTTTGTGAAATAAATGTGAAAGAATATTTTTGGCATTATTTTAGAACTTTTTACCCAGTTCTGGAATATCTGTGACCATTTAATAGGATAAGTGTCAGAGCTTTAGAGCTCCTCAGTGTGTTACAGAATTCCACTGATAACACTGTGTTTCTCTAGGAAAAGCAGCCTTTCTCCAGGGAAGACACAAAGGTTAATTTCTAAGAGTAATGTATTTTTCATGCTTGTAATGTATTTACAAACATATTAATTAGACTTTGTTATAATTAACACACTCAAAATGATTCAAATATTTTACTTGGAGGTGTTTCTGTCTTGGGGCTTTTTCTGGACTGCTGATTTGCTGTATTTTATGTGAGCTTGTAATTGCTGTCTGAACTGCCTTGGTTTATGACCTTAGTGTGCATCATGGCTGTTCATGTGAGAGACAGAAATAGATACCCAAATTACCAGTGTTCAATGTCCATTCCCATGATTTTGCTATAAAGTGTAGATGGAAAAGATCTTTTAATGCTGTGTAATCATCATTGTAATTGTTCTGTGGTATTCACTCACCCTTTTAATGTGCTGCATGTTTTCCTTCAGGAGCAGGGAAATGAAAAATCCCACACTAAAATGTGCATTTATGTCTCCATAATGTGATGTTACCTGGTCTTTCCATGTGGAATATTGTAGCCCATTTTTATTTGTTTCCCAGGGTGGGATGCTTAAGTATCCCCAAGTGAGTGACCTCATTTTAGACTCTGTTGGAGCAGCATTCCCTGTATAATCTTTTTGACCAGCTTTGATCCTAGAGAGCTTTGATGAAGCTACTAATTAGTTTTTTGATTCATCTGTGTTTAGGAAAGAGAGATTTATTATAGTAGCACCCACTTGTGCCACTGATAATTAAAAGACTGTCAGCATTTTCATTATGTAACTCATCTTGCAGCAGAGAATCCCTCCCCATCTGACACTCTGGATTATTTGTGAATGGCTGTGGCACTCTGAAGGACTTGCCACTTAGGCTGAAATTCACTGAAAGCAGCATTCCCATCAACCATTCCAGCCATCACTGCTGTGAGGTAGGCATGGCCTGACACTCATCTCTCATGGAAAAAACAGTAAAAAAAAGAAAAACCAGGACCACATCCTTCATATTTGGAATTTCTGTGTTTTTTTTTTTTTTTTTTTTTTTAATTAAATAAGGAAAATAAGCTGTGCTGCAGATAAATTTAAAAAACCAACAAACTAAGAAATAGAGTCCCCATTTTTAGAATTTCAGCCTTGTGCATCTTCTTTATAGACCTATAGAAATAATCTGTTGTTGCCTTGAAAAGAATTTTTAAACCCTTACAGTTTTGTCAGCAGCTGGACCCTGTGTCCATTTTTGGCACACAATCTGTTGGCAGTATGTTGTGTATCTGCTTTTTAAAATCTGGTTTTCCAAAACACACAGATGGCCTTTGCTCAGCCTAGGATGTCAGTTCACTCAGCCTGGGTTCAATGTAGGGCTGCCCCTGGGCATCCCCATGTGTGAAAAAACTCAGTTCACACAGGGGGTCATTCTCTGGGGTTCAAATCCCACACATTTACCACACTGCATGAGAAAGGAAAATGTTTACAGGTTATCTAAAATTATCAGTAATTCTGATTTGCAGCAATCCACACAATTGGATTATGACCTATGAGAAGTCTTTCCTTCTATAATGAGATATTTTGGTGTCTTTCTGTGCCTTCCTGAAAGCCCAAGGTGAATCCACCTCTCCCTGTGTGATGTGCTCCAGAGCAGCTCTCAGTGTTTCAGGCAAGGCTCTAATACACTCCTTTCAAAATTTATGTATGTTTTATAACAAGGAGGTAGAGCACACTCACACACAATATAAATTTTACTGCATAACAATAATTCAGTTTCTTTTCTTTTAAAGACTCTTGAAGCAATACATTATTTTTACTTGGCTGTCAGTGCTTTTTACATTTATAAAAGTGAGATGGCAGGGGAGGAAATGGGATTGTATTAGACCTCTACTTGCATTTATGCATTTGTGAAATACCATATGCATGGTTTATAAATTCTGTTAGATCAAATTCCTACCACTTATCACAACATAAATTTATTTTTATATCTAGTCTCATTGACTTTTCTAAATGGACTTCTTCTCCCTCTTCATTTATTTTATCTTTTTCTCTATGGATAAATCTGCTGTCAGAAATAGCAGCTTCACATCAACTTTCTCCATCTTGTAACTAACTATTTAATAAGCAGCTTTTAATGATCATCCTTAATGGAAACCAAATAGCAATGCATTATAATTGGGAAAGAAAAAGAAAACTGGAGCAGGTCTGGTGTGTTCTGTCACAGGCTCCAGCTGTGGAGATCTTGGCCTTTGGAGGGCAATGGCAGCTCTTCTGTGGTGAGTCCTAAAAAACCATAACACACAACACACTCCTTGTCACAAGGGAGAGGAGGAGAGGCCCTTGACTTTGGACAAGTAAATTGAAATTGTGAGCCACTGCATTTTCTCAGTTACCTTTGATCTGCAAGTTGTGACATCTGCTGAGCCACGTCAGCTCTTTGGTAAGCCCCTGGATTTTCTGCATAAGAGAGAAAATTGGCTTTTAAATACTTTCTCTGTCCTCCCATTTCCCAGAAAGCAGGCAGGTTGTGGTGGAGTGTCATGGGTGTGTTTAGCCAAACAGACTTTTAAATCAAAGTATGATATTAATGTGTTAATTGTTTTCTTACATTGTAAATACAACATACTAACAAAAGACAATTAGTATTTTCACATTTTCTGGACAAGTAAAGTGCAATTAAAACCACACATGCATTTACAGTTGCCCAGCACAAAGAAAAATTACCATTTTAATGCAATGTGGCCATTAAATTCAGAGGAGACAGGAGCTGACATGCAGAGGAGCCACTTGAGGGAAGTAACGTGTTACAGGCTTGGTGGATTTTAATGTTGTTACTTTTCTTGTTAAAATCCCCTGCTACCACTTGGCTGGGCTTAATTAATGGTTTTGAATTTTGCTGAACTTCAAAGACTGGGAGGTGCCTTCAGATCTGATATGTAAAAATGAGAAATGATGTTAGAAGTTATTCTCAATCAGATAGAACACACACTTACTGTCTTATTATTGTAGTGTAATATATCATCAAAGAACAGATAAACAAACCTCTTCTGATTAGTTTCCACCTCATTTATCTACTTTGTACAAATTAACTATTGTCCTTGACATCTAGAGGTGAAACAGCCAAATTCGAGTACTTACAGGCAATAACAATGATACTCTGTGTACATAAAGCCTTTCCTGGTTTTGCACATCACAAATACTTTTTCACATAAGTGGTTTTATTATGTGTGAAATAGCTCATAATGCCACTCCTTTCTTCTTGCCTCTTGTAGTTTATTGTCTTAGGATAGGAATATACTCATGGCTTCAGCTACAGAATTGCTTTTGTACAGGGATGAGCTGCTTCTGGCCAGGATAAAGCACTGCCCAGTCAGGCAAGGCCCCATCAGCCACTAATGGGGTGGAGGGAGGGGCACCTCCCTGAAAAGTAGGGATTTTCAGTGGAAAAGATGTAATTACTCCAAAAGCTACAGTGAGCCATGCCTGAGGGATATATAATTGTGTGTAAGTGTCTCTAACCTGGTGTCCACCCTGGCTGTGTCAGGATTGATGCTGAGTGCCCTGCATCCCTCACACACTCACCTGCCTCCTCCCAGCACTGCCCCATCTCCAGTACCATCCCAAAACCCTCTAACTTTTGGAGTAAGATTTTTGGGGTGCCTATCTTATGGCCATTTAAGATTGAATTTCCAACTGGTGTTAAAATTTTTTGGAAGAAATGCTTGTAGTGAAATTCAGTAAATTTATTCACCCTTCTGCTTTAATGAATTTAAATGTATGTTTCTACACCAAAATAGTTTAGAATGCACATAATTCCATAATTTACATGGTGCATCTATGGAAATATGGCCGTCTCTGATTCACAAGACAGTATTGTGAAAACAGCAGAGCAGGCATTGCTTTGTGCTAACTAGTGATTCCAAGGAAAATATCATGTACTGGAGTGCAGTCCAGAAGCACAAAGCTGCTTCTTTCTGGTGGGAAGTGGCAAATGTGGATTTCAAAGAAATGCTACCAGCACTCTACAGAATCATCAAAATGGATCCTTGAATTACAGTGGCTGCACTATGAGTTGGAGATTTCAGCATTAATTTGGCTTGTGCATGTTGAACAAGGGCAGTCACTTTAATTAGCATGTGAGTCAGAGGATTTAGAAAAATCTAGGATTAGTGTCTTGTATTAAAACTTGAAGGCTATTGCAAAAAGATTATTTTTGCCAAAATTCTATTTTGACAGTAAAATGTAACGAGCAGATAGTGGTAGGATGTATCTTTTGCATATTTTGTACAATTTTAGACTATAATTTGTGCTTCATTTTTTTTGAGGCCTGGAGTATGTGTACCTGCACGAGCCTATACCATACAGGAAAACCAATATCTTCTTTTAGTGGTGAAGAAACTGCCTGAAAGAAGGTGTATTTTAGAGATCTAATCCTCCTTCAAAGTTATTAGGCCTTTTAAAATTAATTAAATGTAAGTTAGATCGAAGATGATACATATGGCAATTTCCTTCACTGTATTTGCCTGCAAAGGAAGATTTGGCTTCCCAGGAATTTGTGGTTTGTATTACCGTTATCTAGACTTGTTTGTGGGCAGGATTTTCCCTGTAGAATTGTCTAATCCTTTCTCAGCCAGCAGTGGGAATGACAGCTGGATGTAGGAACCACACCTGGGGTGCAGCTGTGCCCCAGCGCAGGGCTGTGCTCAGGCTGCAGCAGTTCCTCACTGCCCCCTCTCCTGACACTTTTTCCCTGCTCCAGTGTGAATCCTGCCCACACAGCACAGCTCCTTTGGGATCTCTCCACCTCCCCAGGCTGGTGTGGGGCTGTGTCTTGGGTTATGTAACCAAAAAAAAGTGTATTCTATTTCATCTGTAGAAAACAGTTGGGGGATGGCTTCTTTTTTCTTTTTCTCTTGTAACTCCAGGGGGAGGAGGGTGGGTGCTTTCTGATCACAGCCCAGCTGTTAAACCAGGTGGGGCAGGGTTTGTGATCTCTGTCACCACTGCCCACCCTCGGGGATATCTTCTGTTCATGGGCCATTGAGGGTCACCAGTTCCATGACACATTGCACCATCCCATTGTGGGGAGGAGACAACCATTCCCTACCCAGATAAAAAAAGGGACACAGGGACCCCAGGCATTGCTCTTTTCTGTTGGAGTCTCAGAAGAATACTGGACTCATCTCACCACCACTGAACCTGTCTGCAGGATCATTTCTGCTCCAACAGAACCACATCTGTCACTGCAGGAGTATTTGTTTGGACTGCTTCCAACACCCTGACAACAGGGTGTCAGGTCATGTTCCTGACTCCATCAGGGTTTTCTAGGAGTTTTGTTTGTTTGGTTTTCTTTTGTATGGCATTTGCATTTTTTAATATTCCTAGTGAAGAACTGTTATTCCTATTCCTACTCCCATATTTTTTCCTGAAAGCTCCTAATTGCAAAATTGTAATAATTTGGAGGGAAGTGGTTTTACATTCTCCATTCTAAGGGAAACTCCAGTTTTCCCTGACAGGCTGTTCATGGGCTGCACTGGGGAATCTGCTCCACCATCCTGTCCCTGCAGGCTGCAGGGGAATCCCTGCTCCAGCCCCTGAGCTGGGATCCTCCTCCACCCCCTTGTCCATCCTCGGTGTTCTAAGTGGCACAGTTCCTCACACAGTTCCTCCTGCTGCTCCTCACTCTTTCCCTCCTGCCTTCCCCTCACTGCTGGGCAGTTTTGCCCTTTCTCACACACTCCCACCGTCCCTGTCCTCATATTGTATTTAAATGTACCTTAGGGAAGGTGGAGCACTGATTGACTGTGGGCATTCAACCAAGTGATTGATGCTCGCTGTAAATTGCTTGGCAATTTATTTCCTCTCATAGATTCTTGACAGTAGTTTAGGACTCACTTCCATTTCTCTTGAGTGGTAAAAAAGCAGAAAAACTAAACAAAACAACCCACCAATACCACCACCACCAAAAAACCTCTGCAAACAAACAAACAAACAAAAAAGAGAAGGAAAGTGAAACGTCCTACATGCAGCTGCTGTCACACTTCTAATCTGCACATTTAATTCCTGAGAATGGGATGTAGAGGGCTGGACCTGCACAGATGGGACTTTTGGGGCATTGTTCTGAGAAAAGCCTCTGGACCTGCACAATGCCCTGTATATGCCTGACTTTCCCAAATTAGCATGGAAAATTTTCACTAGCAGGGGCTGCTGGTGGTGATTTGCTAACAAAACCAGTGTTCTGCAAAGATGAAGTCACCTCTTCCTGGGCCTCCATTCCTCCTGCAGCCTCCCAGGGATGCACAGACTGTGAGATGGTGTTTCTCATAACCATATTTTCCCTCTGCTGTTGAATTAGGTTTTGCTTATGTTGGTGTGAAAGAAAGCCAGCAGTGACCTTTCTGTTCTCAAGTAGTTCTCAGGAAGGAGAGGTGCAAGTAAAGCCAGCAGCCAACTGCAGTGACATCTGGAAGGACAGCAGTGAATGACAGTACTGAAGGCTGGTGCAAACTCATCATAGCTTTTCCTACTGCTCCTTCTGGGGGTGTTGAAATACTGAGCATTCACCTTTAAAGCAGTTGATGTACTAATAAACATTTTGTCACAGCAGTCTGAAAACTTTTGCAACAGATGATAAAGGATCTAGGGTTTAATTGTGTTTTTAGTATATTTCTGGTAAGTGTTACCAGGAAAAGCCTTGTTAGGAAAGTCAAATGAGCACTGACATACCTGACACAGCAAACTGGCAGAATTCCTCTGGCCATTAACTGAAAGAGTGAAAGGAAACAACTCCTACATATTTATGAGGAAAACCAAATGCCTGTTTGGCTGGCTATAGTCTTTCACGGCCTGTTGCTTTATTCTGTAATTACAGCCTGTCCTTTTTGTCTGGTTACCCATAGGACAGCCAGCCCTTGATGGTCCCTGCAGCCCTCCTGACTGTCCTGGGAATGGACTCCTGCAGCAAGGACTGCCTTGGGTCACTCTGGCAGAGAAAGTTACCAGCCAAGGCCAGAAGCTGGACACCACATTCTGGAATTTACCTTGTCCAAACCCCAGGCAGGACGAGTCTGATCCCAATTCCCAGCAACTTAACAGGGGGAGACTTCAAATGAAGAAAACAGATCACCAACTCAGATTTCTAATCAGCTAAAGATGCCTTTGTTTCTATTTCTTCTGGAGTAGCTGTCTCTGATAAAAAGGTACAGAACTCCAGTCATGCTGGTACATTTATCTCAAGAAATGTTTTTTACAGGCTATCAAAGATTATCAAATAAACACACGACCTTGACATTGATTCAGTGATTTAGGAATGCAGTAGCTCTTTTCTTCCACTATATGGAAGGGCTCTCAAGAGAAATGAAAAATTGAACTGTATCTTCAACCCACTTGAGCTGAGGTACAAAAATAGTAAACCTTGTAAGAGAGGCTTTTGAACACAGGTTTTTAATACTTCAGAATCTGTCAAGGTCAAGTTTGAAGTCTTGATTTTGCTCTGAGGCTTGACTTATCATTCTACAACTTTCCTAAGTAGAAGCAGCAGTTTTGCAGACTTCCAAAGAAAAAGGGTGCCGTGGGGCCATGATGATCCCTTTCCATTTTTACAGAGTTTAAAATACGTTGATCTTGACAACTGAGGGCTTGGAGACTGAGGTCTGACACTGGGCTCTTGGGCTGAGGCTGTGCATGGGTTTCTCTCTCTAATTCTGGCTGCATTGACTCTCCCTCCTGCATCAAGTACTAACACCATGCAGCCTCAAGTTAGTAAGAGTGGGTTAAAGGTAAATTTTTTGATCTTAGATTGCAGTTTAGCTAAAATATTTTGCTTTGTTGGGTTTGAGTTTTGTGCTTCTGGATGGCCAGATCTCTCTGCTGACACACTTTTAATTTATTGTGCTATGAAAAGCACACATGAGTTACATTCATTAGTATCTAAATCTAAAAAATGTGAAATAAGGGGAAGTGATTAAATACAGCCACTCTGTTTCTCACTGGAAAATATGTACTATCACTAATGGGGTAGAACTGTGGCATCACCTGCTGTAAACATATTAATTGTGGTAAACAAGGTACAGTTTCTATCTGCTCTCATCACTTCTGACAAGAGGTGAGGAGCTGTGCAGGTGACTTTGTTGGGGCTGACTCAAGATGCAGGACTGTGATTCCTGTGCCAGGGACTGCACAGAGAATGGAGGAGCTGGGGAGCTGCAGCAGCTGCCCCTGCTGAAGGCTGCAACACGAGATCTTTGGCACCTAATTCTCAACCCAGGAGCTACAGAATTCCTGACAGGTCTAGCAGAGGTTTTGGTATTTCACAGGTTATGTGTTTGCATGGTTTATGTTTCTCCATAATAACAATGGATAATAAAGCAGACTCTAAATTATCGTTCAAAATAGTTTTGATTTTGATTGCCTAAAACCCTTATTGGGTATGGAGATCAAGATTTTTCAGAATTTTTTTCTTTACAGAAACAGAAACAAGCAAGTGAGGGTTATTCAGGTTTCTTTCTTCCCTCCTTCTTATCTTGAAATTAACCTCATAGTTCTATTTCTGTCTGCATTTTCTTTTCACTCTTCCTCTTTATATGGAGTAATAAAAATGGAATATTGGTCAATTTAAGCAATTTAATTGTTCATTGTCTATTATTTGTACTTTTTATTATGAAGATAGTATCAATTTTTCTGAAATGATAAAGGGTTTATACCCAGCATTGTTTTTCTTTCTGAAAAGCTGTTCTAAATTCAACTTGCAATTTTTCTGTATTGTATTGCTGCCTATTTGGCTGCATTATGTGTAGAAGGGTCAAAATACCTGCCTTTGATTTATGTGGCAATGTAAAGAACAGCTACAAATGCCATGAGGCAGAGAGTTTGAGTCCGTCCAATTGCTAAGTGTTTCTCTGTGAAAAATGACTCCTTGTTCTTTGGATCACAGAGATTGTACAATTACAATTTTAATCAATCCAACACAAGATTCATTGGTTCTTACTGTGCAGAGCACATAGTCACAGTCCAATAAATCTGCTTCTGATGTGGAGATGCAGACTCCTGGAGCCTCCAGAGGCTGTGTACAAATGACAGGGCTGTCTGCCCTGCCTGTGCATTTGCATGGTGTCAGGTGGGAGGAAGGTGCTGATGCTGTTCTGACTTCTAATGTGGCCTTTTATGGCTTGCATCTGAATGATTAGAAATGAGGGGCTTGCCCTGGTGGCTGCATGAGGTGTTACTTATTCCTTTCTCTAGTTTTTTTTTCTTTCTCAAAATGAGATTTTGGTGCTCTTGGGTTCTTTTGTGGGGGTTTAGCTCTGGGTGAATAAGATCTTTATTTTCCAAGAGCTGAAAAAGCATTGCAGTAACAATTAAGTAGGTTATATATCAGGGAAAAGTTATTCACCCAGAGGATGGTTGGGCACTGAGCAGGCTCCCAGGGCAGTGCTCACAGCCCCAGCCCTAGCTGAGCTCAAGGAGTGTTTGGACAATGCTCCCAGGCACAGGGTGGGATTGTTGGGGTGTCCTGGGCTCGAGGATCTGATGGGTCTCTCCAACTCAGATTATTCTGTGACTCTCTGTCTCTAAAACCTGTCTGACAGGGTCCTTTTGGAAAAAGCACTGAACTGTCAAATCCTGGGAAGTGGAGCAAGTGGTGGATGGGCTGAGAAACATCTGGGTGAAAGCAGCAGGAGAGGGGGAGTGAAGCTTCCCCAGCATCCCCCGTGAGACACAGAAATGTTTGTAATTTATGCATCAACAAAAAGAACTCCCAAAGACAATCAACCATTTTTCCTGAAAAGCAACTTTATATCCAAGGGACACAAAGTCAGCAAGGAGGGATATGCCCTGGGAAACATCTCTGGAGAGTTTAGACAACTTCTGAGACATTCCAAATGGGATCCATACAAGTTTGTTAACAACTGCTGCCTAGACTCTTGGAATATTTTGGCTTTACTGAGTGTGGTTGGCACCAGTCCTGCTGGTGGGGTTGCACTAAAGCATCCCAGAGTGAGAGAAAATAAACCTGCTCCAACATGCAGGGGACAGTCCCCAGGAGGGCAACTCTTGCTGCTGTATACAGATTTATATTATTTATTGCCTGGCACAGCAGCTGAGGGCAGGCAGTGTCTGTGCTGGGCTCCCAGTCTGGAGGCAGCAGGAGACACCTGAATGGGAAGGAATGGCCAGAGAAGATAAACCTGCAGGTGAGGAAAAGGGCAGATAAGAGCAGAAAAATAAAGTGTATGATGGGTGACAAGATAGATAACAGTGCTGAACAGGAAAGCCAAGGATCCTGGGGAGGGAAATATTAGCAGGACGTGAAGGAAGCAAGAACAGAAATGGTGCTGCAAAGGAGAGGGCTGGGCTGGGCTGCTGGAGCAGAGCAGGGGATGGACAGGAGCCAGGCACAGGAGCCAGGAGAAAGGACACAAAGAAATAGATTGTGCCATTCCCAGCATTTCCTTAGGTACAGATATGGGGTTTTAAACCACAAAATTCTTCTGATGCAACCTGGGTCCTTTTGGATTCAATGCCCAAGTATCTTCTGACTGTCCTTTTAATATTTAATTTTTTACTGATTGAGGAAGTAAGAAATAACTAAGAAGTTACTGCAAAAAGAAATAGACTGGAAAAGGCACGTAGAAAATCCAGAAAGTATCAAACATATATCTGTCTTTTGAAATGTTTGTTAATTTAAAATAAACTGGCAAACAAGAAGCAATAATTTATGACTGACAACTTATGAAGTTTTGTTAACATTTTTTTTCATAACTCTTTAACATAAAGAGATATTACAGTAAAAGTGAATGAAAAATACATAATTTTGAAATTTTTTTTTGTTAGGTATTTTCTGTTCATTTATAGATCTTTCTCAGGGTCATACTGCAAATGTTATTTGTGAAGGCTTTGCTTTGTAACAACAGATGACATGATAATAATTTGTATTAAAAAATCGGGATTTTGTTTAAGTAAATGTTTTTGAATACACAGGGATCATGTACACACAGTTTGGGATTAAGGATCTCTGTTTTGTTTATATGGGAATCTGCAGAACTTCAGTTTGGGAAATGATGTTGTGCTTACACCCAGACATTGCCTTCCACAGTTTGTGCAGAGATTTATCATTTCTGCTGAGGAGTAGCAGCTTTCTTTGGTGCTGGTCTGCTGGTGCAATGTTTCCAAAATATTTTTTGGTGTTCATAGTAAATACAAAATATTTTCACAGCTCTGCTCTTGCCATGTTATGTTCATGAATTTTTCTTCGAATCTGGGAGTGGTGGTAGACAGTACATATTGCCTGTGGTGCTTGAGAGAACATAAAGAAGTATTTAGACCCTGAGGGAACAGACTCACCATTAATCTGAAGTCACATTTCACTTTGCAGTTTGCTTTCCAGCCTACATTCACTGCTCCTGTGCACTGCTGATATTCTTCCTGCTGGACATAGTCCAGGGAAACAAAGCCTCCAAACAAGAAAGAAATGTTTTAGCATCAGGATGATTTATTTTGAGGAAGCTTTCCTATGCTCTAACAAAAAGGAGGTAGGATTAGTTACTAAATGAATTGTTTATGACTGCTGCATAATAAATGTCTTTCTCCTCCTCCTCCTGCTTATGCCTCAGTGTAACCTGGCCATGTTATCACTGAGCAGCATTTCCCAAAGGTCCAAGTCTTGCCAAGCAGCCAGGCTCAAGCAGGAGAGCAGCAAATCCTTGCCAGAAGGAGAGGGGAAGGAGACACTGAGAGCCTCATAACTCATAAATAAGGGATTCCAGCCTCATAAGTGAGTCGTACCTGAGAGTGAGACAACTCCATTTCAGTGGGACAGGGAGATGCCAGAACTCACTGTGGTGCTGTAAGGATTTTTGGAAGCCTGGCTCAGATTATACCCCAGGAGCCCAGTGCAGGAGGGTTTCCTGTGCTCCTAAGCATTCCTGGAGTGCAGTTCTTCCCTGGAGCCCAGTTCCTATCCAGTTGCTTCCCTCCAGACAAATGTTATCAATAGTGTAATCTGCCTATCTTTTAGAAGCTTTAGAACACAAATAGCTTTTTCAGGCCTGAAAAACCATTTCATGATTTATTTCATACTCCAAATGCAAAATGGCATGGGAGACTAGCACTGTTTTCTGACAGATTGTCAAGCCTGAGGCTAGTGTGCATGTCTGGCTGTACTGAATACAAAATTGGTATTTTTTAGAGGAGGATGGCTGACTGAATTCCTGCTAGACTGGTTTCTTCTTAGAAACGTTCTGTTCTCCTGTGTTGTGATTCAGATTGTCTTTTCCTTCCTAACAGGTGGTGACAAGTCCTTGGGGTGCCCTTAGCTTGGAGTTCCAGGAAAGTCATGTAGATAACATGGCACATAAAAATCCACTGAAGCATGTTCAACTTTTCTCTACAGTTACGTTTCTATGTGTGCTGCTCTCAAATTTCAGATACCCATTTCTCCTTGTAAGCTGTCAAGATGGACAAGGCAAAGTAACCTAACCTGAGAAAATTCATTCCTGGGAAGTCTGAGGCCATGCAGATGATCTGAGCAGAGTGCTGCAGGACTGTGAGGGTTCTGAAACAAGGGTTCTGAAAGTTGCTGTTGGATGCACCAAGCTCCCAAATGCTGGGAGGACATTGCAGCTGTCAAAGAGGATTCCAATTATGCCAAAGTTGATGCAGATTTCTGTTAGTAAGGAAAAAACCAAACTTTTCTACCAAATAATACATGTGTTTTGCTATTACATCATATTTTGGTGTCTTCATTAAACTTTGGTTTATGTGATTGATGTAACTCAATTTCTCTCCTTTTCTCATTATGATGTCATAGTTTTTTGTTTTTCCAGTCTTTTTGTAGAGGAGTAGGAATACCATTCATGGCAATTCTTTCACTTTACCTTTTCTGTTAGTGCAATTAATAATACTCCAAATGATGTACTGGGCTATGGTTCAATAGGCAGGGCAGGGAGAGTGCTAAAAATGAGACAGGCACTAATTTAGCTGGGTTTTCATACCACTTTTCATAAGGGTGCAGATGGTGCCAGTGAAAATAATTTCTTCTGCAGACTTTAGCATCTGAAGGCACCCAGGTGCACCTTGGCAGCCAGTCCATCAGTCTTTAGATACTTTGGCCATGCCTGATTTACAGTGCCAGTCCAGCAAATAACAGAGGAGAGGAGCTGAAGCAGTGTGGGTGAATTTACAATATTGAACACACTCATCTGTGATGGCTTCTGCTGTCTGAAAGGGCTCTAGGAAGTAGACCAGGCTAAAACAAAACTTCAGGAGTCAAAATACCACGTGAAACATTTGGGGCATGAATCCATGCTCCTTAATATCAACTATTAGCTGAATCAATAATTTTCTTTTGTTTTTGTTGTTTTTTGTTTTTCCCCCCATCATTCTCTTATGTAACTGTCCCTACCTGCTCAGCAGCTGACACAACACCTTTATTCCTCTTTGTTTGCATTAGAAGATGCAGTGCCTGGGCCATGCCAACACGTGCCTCTGACCTTGCAGTGCTGCCCTTATCAGGGGAGTGTTTCATAACCTCCCCACTGAGGAAGACAAGGTTGACTAAACTGGATCTGTCTCGAGCCATCGGGCATTCATCCACAATGCTAAAGCCAATCTCAATGAGGTCACTTTTTCACACTGCAAAACTATAATAGTTTTTGTCTCCTACTGTCTGATTTATTCTGCTGGAAAGGACTGCTGGTTTCCCTGAAACTGAGGAGACAGTTTTTATTTTTTTTTTTTAGTTTGTTTTCTTTTTCTCTAGACAGGAAAGCAACATTTATTTTTAAGAGCATAAGTTTTTATATATCATACTTTACCACATCTCAGTTGTAAAATTACTTCACAATTTTCCTTCTGATCTGCCTGCATTTTATGCTCCTGCAGGATTTGCATTGTGAACTGTACCCTGTTGCTATACATACAATGCAAAGTATTTAAATACTTTCCTACTTTATGGAGATAATTATAAGCTCTATTTCTTGAACAATGAAAGCAAGACAAATACCTAAGTCTTCCCATTTCAATTGTAATAAAGCAGATGTAAAATGAGTTCCAAGGGATTAAACACCCTGGATGTACTTTGAATTGTCCCATTAAACACCTTGTCCCAGAGAGCATTGTAATTACCACATCTATTTGATAGTTTCTCATTAATTACACTGCCACTAATTCATAGTATCCTATGCATTCTCTTTTCTTGGGGTTCTCAGAATGAACTAAGAGGTAAAGAATATAAGCACTTGTGTACCCCAGAGGAGTCATTTGGGTCACAAATGGGTCACATTTGGGTCACAACCATGCTCACACCAGGTTAAGGTGGGAGTGCAGCCCCACCCTGGTGGGGATGGGTGTGCCCAGGTGGCAGTGGGGTAAGGGAATTTCTGTCTGAGAGGTGTTTCTGCAGCCCCAGACAGTGACTTGGCATCTGTGCTGCATAAATCAGCCATGGATGCTTAGCAATGGGCTGGGGGATGAGGAATCAAACAGAGATCAGGCTCCTGTGGGTGCTGCTCTAATTGCTGCACAAACACTGATGAAGGTGTTGGCACCCAGAGGTGTAGCAATTGTCCTTGGAGGTGAAATTGCAAATACACAGCTGAGCAGAAAAATGATCCATTATTGCATGTCAAATTTAAAAAAAAATTGCAGTTTTTCCTTATCAAATGACAACTGTACCTCTTAGACTGTTAGGATGTGGGTACAATCAGTCTCTTTTCAGTATGATCTCTTGCATGTTTTCATTGTGATCATCCACAGTCACACAAACTCACCCCAAGCAACCATCCCATGTCAAGAGAACTACATTTCACAAGCCTGTGAACCTTGGGTCAAGTATGCCCATAGGGTTAATATAAAATTAAAATATAATTCCAGTTTATTCATTGAATTGATGTAGTGGAATAAGGTTGGGAAAAGAGAGAATATTAATTTTTCTTTGACCAACAGATACCAGATGATTTCAGATGTGCCATCAAAGATATACAAGGATGCAATCAAATTAATTTCTTTTACATGATTACTATATTTTTCTAATTAAAATTGGATTTTAACATAATCCAACTGAATGAATTTAACTTTTGTCCCACAATAATCCTCTCACCTCCGTGAACCCATTGTTGGTTGATAAAGGAGGGAGATGTATTGGTGTGAGGTGGTGAAATGATTAATTTCTTGCTTATGGTCAAACCTTTCTGCAGATACCATCTCAGTCTAGAGAAGGAACGATGTCATTAGTTCTGATATCAAGGTAGCTTCCCTGGCTGACTTCTGGTGCAAATCCCCATGACTGGATTCATCACTCCTGCTGAGCCCTCCCCTAGTGGAGGAGGATCAAACACAGCCAGTGGCAGCCAGCCTTTCTCCTGTCCTTCAGGAGGGATGGGTTTCCAAACTGCCACAAGGAAAGGGACAACACATCTTAGTGACCTCAGAGGGATGTGGGAAGTGTAGAAATGCCTCACTGACAAGGAACACAGCAACCTTCAGAACACTGATGGTGAGGCTTGCAGTGATAACTGTGAAATGGCACAGATCTTCATTAGCTTTCAGTGGAGGAACTCTTTTTCAGGATATTCTATTTCTGCTGTCATGTCTGCATTTCCACAGTTGTGTTGGTATGTGGTGCTGTAGTAGCATCTGTCTTTAGGGCACAAATGTTCCCAGATTTATAATGGCACTGGTTTAGAGACATGGTAGAATTTTTCTTGTGTTGCAGAAATGCATCTCAGCCTTTCATCACTGTGTTATAACTTTCTCTAGGGTAGTGTTTCTAGCATTCCAATTTTAAACTACAGCTCTTTCTTACTAAGAGATACCTCCAAGCAGGGGTTCCCATTATTTTAAGCAGTATGTTATGCCTCCAGGGGAGAATTCCTGAACCAAATCATAAACTTATCCCTTTTTCTTTCCTCTTTTTTCTTTTTTTTTTTTTTTTTCCCAAATAAGAGCTTTTTCCTGAGTTACACTAACAGTGCACTTACATAATCCAGCTACCAGCTGAAGATCCCCAGCTCTCTCTTTAGACACATGCTTATATCACAGAACACTCATGACTGGTGGGGCCAGCAGCAATATATGACAAATGTGTATAAAACTTAATGTATCTGCCTGGTTTTCCTCCTTTCAGACATTTAATATCCACATGAATTTCTCCCTCTTGCCTTTCCAAGGGGCTTCATTGCCATATTTTCTTACTGTATTAATTACTTCTGTCCACTTGATAACTGCATCACAGGGGGAGATCATGCAAACAAATAGCCAGTCAGGATAGAGAGAGTTAGTAAATAAACCAGATAAATGAGTACTGAATGTGTTTGCAGTCACAGCAAGCAGTAGTTTTGGACCAGCACATTTTGTCATTTTTCCTTGTAGTGTTTGGTGTTCCAGCACTTGGGCAGGCCTGACAAATATGACAGCAAAGCAAGATTGGTGAAGGGGATAACAAGTAATTACACTGCATAAATTCAGGAGCAATAATGCACTCTTTGTTTCCATGTCTGAAATGCTGTCTGGGATCTAGATGTATCTAGGAACACAACCACCAAGACAGATGTTAACACAGAACAAACACTGGTAACTGCAGAGTACAAATCTGGCACTGGTGTTGAGATTTACTGTGCTCGTTTTTTAATTTTAGTCAACAAAAGGCTTTCAACTCAAATAGAATCTGAATTTTAGCAGAACTCTCTTTAGACCAGATATTTCAGGGCATGTGAATGTGATGGATTTCCAGGCTTCATGACTTCTGAGCCCCAGAAAGGCCAAATGTTCTGCATTTCTCAGGGTGAACTGAATGTTGCCCTGTTTTTATTGCTATTTACTGCTATTGTCCGGTTTGCTCAACAGAGTTGGGCATTAAAATAAGGTTGCATTAAAAAAATTATAGGATTTTAAACCAAATCAGATACAATTTTTGTAGTTTTCTGGCCTCAGTCTCTTCAGAGGAGGTCTGTTAGAGCAGCTCAGATTGACCTGTACATTAACAATTCTCTGTCTGAAGAAGTCAGGCTGTGCTTGGGGAAGGTTCTTTCAGCCCTGCCTGCAGGTTGTGCTGCTGCAGCCACTTCTGTGGATTTGTTTATAAATCAGTTATAGTGAACCAGCCACTGCTGGCATCCACAGCACTGATGCTCTGCTAGAACAGGCTGCACTGCAGCTGCTTTTTGCAATAAAATACATATACACCCCCAGAGGTATCTGGGACAGTTTGGGGTGGAGGGGTCAATGAGGTGCAGAAGTCTTTCTACTATCCACCCTTTTCCAAAGAAGACTCCTTTTCTAAATACTTTTCTTTCTGGCAAGAGTGGTTAAATTATCAGGAAGGTGTACAGGAAATTAGGCATGTGTCATCTGCTAAAAAATCACAGTGGACATTTACCATCTGGTTCAAGAGAGTTCAGCTTTTGAATCTGAAAATTAAATAAAGTGAAGTTTTTCAGCTGATGTGGGCAAGTTTAGAACCAGGGAGCATGGATTCTCACAACTGCCCAGAAATTTGCTGTCATCATTATTTGCCCTGTGGTTGCTTTCTTTAAAAAACGACCATGTTTTCCAGAGGCGTGTTAGAGTACAGCTGGTCAGCAAACCCAGAACTGTGCTGTTTCTGGTGAGAGAAAAGGATGCAGCAGGACACAAGGCAAGGCAGGTGTTGGAGGAACTGCTTTGAAGCATTTCCCATCACAGAAGGAGGAGAAGGAAGGGACCCTCTGAGACCAAAGATCAGGTCCAGCTTCTCTTTATCTAATTCATGCTGCAGCTGGCACCACACCAGGGCTGTGAAAGGATAGCATCAGCTCCTCTGATATTAACTGGAATCCATTATTTGGTACTGTCTCAAGAGTTTCACCTCTCCTATGAAAGGTTCTTGCCCCTTCCATTAGAACCTGGCCACAAAACCAGTCCCTGAGCCCTGTGGCATGGTCAGCATGCACGAAGGGTTTTAGGGCTTCAGCCTCATCTCTGGGGAGTTTCACAAGGGAGCTTGTGCAGGACTTATCAGGCAACCCCCTGTCAATAATGTTTTACTCAGGGATGGATTTACTTTATTTTGTACAGAGAATATGTGTATGTATGCTGCACAAAATGTTGGTGTAGAATATACTAGAGTTGTGAACTTAAAAAATTGGAGAAGAATCACCATATGTGGTTGTTGATTCAGTTTTTTTTTTCCTTACCTAAGCAATTTTTTTTATAAGAGAAGAAACTATCTGCTAGAAAAAGAATATTCCTGAATTGTAAAAAGTCTCACTGCTCAGAAAAACCTGAACTTTTTCAATTGAGTGTATCCTACATGTACCTGAACCCAAACAGCTAAAAAACCTGGACAGCTACTCCCAGGGAAAAAATATACTCCTCATAAAATAAAAATTACTCTGGTAAACGTGACCAGTATAAGCAAACACTACAGATACACAGAGACACAAGGTTAGCAAAACATAGATATTATCTAACTTAATTTTGCAGGTTTTATTCATTTAGTTCTGGTCTGCAGTTTGAGGCTATTGGTTGCTGGAAATGCATAGATTTTTCTATTTCCCTTACACTTCATCAATTTCCCTTGATTTTTTTGGTCTAATTATCTACTAGATTACACTTTAAAGCTATATTGAGATGGAGTATTTAAGAAGATGGGTTTATCCACCCTGGCCTGTAAATTTGGGTTGGTTTCTCGGGGCTGTGTACCAGCAGCACCTCTCAGTTACAGGATATTTTTTCATGCCTTTGCTGGTTCCAGCAGGGACAGGATGACCAGCCCCTTGCCCATACACTTTATTTCAGATCAAATGCCTGCCTGCAGCAGCAGCAATTTGATAATGGTCTTCATGAAACTACTACAGACTCATTACTCTGGGCAAATTGCTCTGTATGGTGTAATGTACTGAGCTGAGTCTAAGGGGACATGAACCCCAAAGAGTGCTTAATACAGACCATAAAATATTTAGAGCCTGATACATTAGTTTTAAAATGCTTACAAAGGTTACATTTTATCCAAAAAGAGAGAAAAAAAAAGCTGTTCCCATTAAGTCAGTGATTTAATAGAGTTTTCAGTACAATGCATTTACTCCATGATAATCAATTACCTCCAGCAAATTAAAATATAAATTAAGATGTCTGGGAGAAAAGGAAGCTCTAAATCAGTTCATTCTGGCTGCACATAAATACAAATTTTATAGTTATGGTTTCCTAATGTCAAAACCAACACATCATGAGAGAAAGATATTTTTATCTGCTATGATTCTTAATGCATCAACTGTATTGATTGCATTTTTGTCAAAGTTGGGATTATCAAAATATATCTATAACCTTTAGAATATTCCTGCATTTCTTCATTGTATACATCAGGTATGCATGAATGTTTTGAGCAGCAAGCATTGCATTTCTACTCAGCAAAATACTCAGAAAAGCTCAGGAGACTTTTCTTGGCTTTCCTTTTCCTAGTGGCCAAACATATTGAATTGGAAATTTCATTTCTCTTCAGAACTAGAGATGGTAACTATATTCAAATTAAATACTGCAACTGATAAATGGGCTACTAAAGCCATTGTACATTGTCCTAATTGATACTGGACTATACTGAGTAATATCAAAATCCATGGGGGAGAGAAAGGGTGATTTATTCTGGAAGCTGTGTGGGTACTGCTGGATACACCAATATCAGAGCTGTATTGTGGTACAGCTTCTCTGCCAGTGACAAATAAGGGGAAATATGCTGAAAATACTTCAGTGAGGCATAATTGCATGTCAGAGCTGTGGTTGGTGTGTTATCCCCTTCTCTCACTGTTTGTAGGGTCAGAAGAAATGTGCTTGGATGGAGGAGTGGAATTTGGGCTAACATGGCTTTGCTCTGAGCTCCAGGTGAGATTGTGAGCCCTATGTAATGCTGCTGCTCTTGGTGCCTTTTAGCCATCCTTGATGGCTTTTATCTGCAAAATGCTGGAAATCCATGTGAGGTATGTTACAGGGCTAAGAACAGAGGGCATTAAATCCTGATGCTTGTCTAAGCAAATTAAAAATACCTGCTGTGTGGGCAAACCAGCCTGTGGAGGGAAGATCATGATACCCTCCAGGGGAAGAGCAAGGTCCAGGTGCATCCCCTGAGGTCAGTTCTCCTTCCTCAGTAAAGGAATTTCTCCTTCCTCAGTAAAGGAATTTGGAAACTCCAGGGCTTTATTGTGCAACCCCATGGCCAGGGGTGCCTGGAGAGGTTACCTGGAGTCCTCAGGCTGCTGACTGGAGCTGCTGGGGGAGAGTGCTCAGGTTCAGAGCTGTCCTGGGGCCAGCCTGTCCTTGCAGGGAAGCCTTGGGCTGTGCATTTCTGTTCTGGGGTGCCAGAGTCGTGCCCAGAGCTGCAGAATGCCCAAACCCCCCCGGGTGGCTTTGGGAGCAGCAGCAGAGCCCTGCCTTGGGACAGCCAGGCTGTTCCTGTGTCACACAAAGCAGGGCAGTGGATGTGCTCACCTGGCCTCACTTTGCTGCCCATGTGAGCCTCCTATTCTGGGCTTTGTGGGCAATTTTAACCTCACATCCACAGCACAATTTAATTGCTTTTGCAATTGATTTTGTAGGATGGTTCTCCTCCCATCTTGTGCTTGGCTACAATAGGAAGAAGATATGTTTTAAAATACGTTTTTGAAATATATAACCATTATTAAAAAAGTCTTTTTTTTTTTTTTTAATGTGCTGTATGGCTTCGTATGTTTTAAGATAATAAATTATGGCTAGGAGTGAAAAAAATCAATTTTGCAGATTTGTTAATGTAACAAAGATCCCTTGTATTCTACAGGAAGAATTGATTCGTGAAATCAGAGTCAGATATTTTAAGCTTGCACTCCTGAGGCTTGCAAACTCTTGTGTTATTTAATTTTTATGTATGGATGTTTTGTTGGGAATTTCTTAGATCATAAATAAAATCAAAATCATGTGGCAGGAGGCAAAGGTTTTTCTTATGAAAAATACTTTCTTTCTGACATCCAATACAGCACAGCTGAGTGAGTTTTAAAAAGAAATTCAAACATAAAAGCCCCACCATGAACCAGAGCTGCTTTGTGAGTGAGTCTGTGATAGCTTGATTCCATATCAGATGAACTAGAGATTGTGTCAGTGTAGTTCAAGAAGGATTGTGAGTTTAGTTTTATGAGTTGTAGTCCTATGCTCTCCATTCTAGTGTTTCTGTGGTATTTACCATTTGATACAGAACACAGTTTTAGATCTTTATTCTACTTGACATTAAAATATTACTTTTAGATTTGAATTAAAGGTCTCAACAACATTACATCAAGGACATATTTTTAATGGAGTAATAATTAACATTGACATCAATATAGGCACTGAATTATTGTGAATGTTTATTTAGAGTTTACAAAATTATGACAATTGTTCAAAAGCTTTCCACTAAAAAGTAAAAAATAATTGTTTCCCAGTATAATAAATTATTTTTTTTTTCTAGTAAATCCTGGGACCTTGAATGCTGTAAACAAAGCTTCTCAGGGGAACCTAGGCTAAGTTGGTCCCCAGACAGAGAAGCTCCTCTAGAGCATTCCTGAAGCAGTGAATGAAGGAGGTGTAGTTCTGGTCTGCAGTCCTGGATTTGATTTGTTTTCTGTGTGTGAGTTTTAGCAGATCAGGATCTGAGAGAGGAGACTTGGGAATGGGGGCAATAGTAACAAATACATAAAAGGCATTGAGAGACACATTTCCATATTATAGGCAGAGTTATTTGATCTTCTTAAGTAAAAGCATCTTATTTATGTACACAAAATGCAGTATTTAAATATGACCTGGAGGCTTATGGCACCTGCCAGTCCCCACAGGAGGAAACATCCATGCCATGGGTGGGAGCTGGGGAGTCACCAATGCTGATGTGACACCCAGTCTGTGCAGTGTCTGTGCCTAAATGTGCAAGAGCTGCCTGGCTGTGGGCACAGCCCCTGGAGGTCCTGGTGGAGCTGTGAGGCACTGGAGCTGTGCTGGCCCTGCTGCTGTGCCCCAGGCTGGGAAGGGGCTGCAGCCAATGCCCCAGGGACCACACTGGCACTGGCAGCACCTGGGGGACAGAGGGTTTAAAGGGCAGGGGCTGAGCTGGGAGGAGTTCAGGAGACTGGAAGTAACTTCTGAGCTGTTTTTTGATGTCTTGCTGAGGCAGAGCACTGTTCTGAGTGATGTGTTTGGGCTGGGTGGTGCTGCTCTGTCCTGAAGAGGGGCTGAGGCTGAGCAAGCCAGGGCCATCATTTGCCTGGTCCTGCAGGGCACTCCCTGGGCTCCTCTTGGTGTCACCTCATGGCACAAACCTCCTGAATGTCCCAGCTGGAGTGTGAGCATCAGAGGAGGGGAGCTTCCACTGGTCTGGTGCTGGGTACCCATGTAAGAAAGTAAGTGTGATTTCTGTTCTAAAAAACTCTGCTGTCCTCTTGAGACAGCAACTGAAAGGGCAATTTCATACAGGCAGAAATATTTCTGCTGTAAAAGATGTTTTTATGTCTTGTGTGCTGGTGAACTGCAAGGTGTGCAATACTGTGGGAAAGCAGCACAGGCAAAATCTGTTCCCAGTTTCCTTTTTGCTGAAAGAACCATGGAGAGAGGCCTTTGTCTTGGGGGCAGGGCATGGCTGTCTTGAGGAGAGATGCTCTGAACCTCCTGTTTGCAACTTCAAAACTTCCTCTGCCCCATTCTCCTGGAACTGCTTGGGCAGTCACAGGAGCATACCCAGAGTGTCTGGGCACCCTGGGAGATGAAATCTGAGTGCTCAGCAGTGTGTGGCTGCAGGGGCTGGGGAAACTGGGCTGGGGGAGATGAGGCTGGGGGATTTACAGCCCTGCCTGGTGGCACTGCTCAGCCCTGCCTCGTGTCCTGGTGACAATTGTGTAGGCTCACCTCGAATGAAGGTACAGGGTGGTGATGCTAATCAGTAAATGTTAGCACTGAATAGGTTAGAGGAGTGAGCAGTGGTGTGTGTTGTGACTGTACTTAGCTTGGATTTGCATCTCTAAATGCCAGCGTCAATAAATACCTTTTCTGTAGCTGAATAATAGTGCTCTTGGCCATGCTACCAAATTCCTGTCCCTGCCTGTAATTTTAGGTTGTGTTGAATGCATCTGCTGATGGATCTTTGGCCTTGCTGCCTCGGCTTTCAGGTGTAACTGATGGTTCCTCTCTCCTTCTAATATAATATAATTCTAATACTCTTTCTCTCCTGTCTGGAGGAGTAGCAGGACTTAATTCCCTAATCACCAGTTAGCAGCAAGATCTTAGCAGATGTGTGTAGTTAGGTGTTGTTTTTTTGTTTTGGTTTTTTTCTTCTTCTTTTTTTTTTTCCTTTCTGCCCTTTTTGAGGATGCTGAGTGAGTGCTGCTGGTGTGGGATAGGGAAAGGGGAAATCTGGGTGATATGAATAGAGATGAATGATGGAAGATGAGAATTATCCTTCAATTCTGTGTTACTGTAGCAACATCCCCCAAGTATTTTACATTCTAAGTCTAAAAGATACTTTAGGAATAAGAAAAAAAATCTATTAGATGCTGATCTTTTATGGCTATGCCCTTCACTATACAGACATGAATGTTGTAGTAATTGATTCTTCCAGAGCAGTTCAGTGATGTAAAATGTGTTCCTTCCTGTGCCAACAAAAACAGCTGTACCAGTGGAAAATGTTTATCCTCAAGGGGCTGCAGCCTGGAGATTTGTCTGCTAACATCTCTCAGGGGGATTATTTTGAAGCAGTAACCCTGAGCTTCACGTGGCAGCAAGGAGTGCACTTGGTTTCAGAGCAGGTGAATAAACAAGCGTGTCCTCACTGCAGAGCTGGCTGGAATGCTTTCCCTGGCTTGGCTCTTAACTCTGTAGAGATTTTTTCCTTTAATAGTGACATTTTTACTTCTTTGCTGACTAAAGCAGGAGTTAACAGAGCTTTTCAACTGTGAACACGAGAGCTCTGCAGAGGCTTTTTCCCAAGTGTGCTTTTCTCATTTGAGCAAGTGTCCAGAGGAATTGCTTTTACTAAGGAAATGTTAACAACAAAAGGTACACAGTTGTGAAGCCCCAGGCCTTTAAGATGTGCACTTGTGATTCTTTAAAAACGAGCCATATGCTGAGAACCTGTGAATGTGTGAGCACTCCAGATGGATTTTTGCTATTGCACACTTGCTGTACATCATTTGGAAATCCATGCATGGGTTTTTCTTTTCTGTGGTGTGGGCTTGTTTGTTTGCTTGTTTTGAAGAGCTTTTTCAGGTCTTATTTTTCTCCTTCAAAAGTTTACTCAGTGTGACTTGCAGGAATCAATTGCAAGTATAAGAAGCAAATTGTTGTTTTTATAGTGTTTGGAGCTCTGCAAAAAGAATTTCTCAGCATGGATTTGCTTTGTTGCCTGTACAATGGTATATAGGTTTTTTCAGCAGCCTTTTCAGCTGCACTGGTTTTTGCTTGACATCTTTCAAACACATTTTTGTTTCATTTGCATCAGCGAATGTGAGAATAACAATCTATGGGACAGGGAAACGAACTGACTTTATTAGAAATACTAAACTCAGTGCTGCCCTTTCTAATAGTTTTAGTTATTTCATTGCCTTTTTTTTCTCTCCAGTCACTTAATGCTCCTGATTTTATTCTTTTTTTAAAAGTATTTTTAAGAAAAACTTTTGAAGCATGGACTATGCTTTATGGACTTTATTTTGGGACCCCTAGTTGTGTGCTCCATTTGACAGGAGAGCTTACATTGCAGCTGATAACTCAGATTATCCCATGGGAAGGATCCAGAGGCATTGTGTGCAGGATGCCTGCAGCTGGGAATGGGGTGCTTTGTGGGAGCCCTTTAAGAGGAGGAAAGCTGATAGCTGACAACACCACTGTCCTGTACAGAAGTAAAAATGTTTATAGAATATCAGAAGTATCTGTTTTTCTGCAGATGGAATCCTGACAAGGTTTTCTTGCAATAAATCCAGTGTTTTTTTCTGGGCTGTGATCTCTGTGGTGCTTTGGAGCTGCTCAGGCAGTTTAGTGAGGGGAATCAGAAGATCTTGCTCTGTTATCTGGCACCTGAGGATAATCCCCATGATCAGAGAGGAGCTGAGAACAGGCATTCTCCTGCTTACACCCACACCTCTGCCATAGTCTGAGCAGAACTGCAACTTCTGTGCATTTTGAGTGATCTTGTTATTACTGCAGGGCCAGTTCAGCTGTTATTGTTTTTCCAGTTAAATTTCATACCTGCCTGGGCTCTTGTTCTGCTAATATGGAGGTAGAAACAAAATCAATCTTCATGAGATGGGAAGCAGGAAAATGGGAAAATGTGTCACACAATGACAGCATCAAACTAAACACCAACCCTGCTTTTAAACTTAGCAGAATGTCTTTCAGTCTGGCTTTGTCTCACTCTTTACCTTAACAGGTAAATAAATGAATAAAACTCTGAAAGGCAGGACAGTTGCCCTAAGGAAAGTCAGTATTTCTGAGTTTCAGTCAAGACTTCTGTGGGTGTATCCCACTATAACTAATCACCCTCAGCAGATCGTGGTGATGCTGCTGGTTTGTGCAGTGTGCAGTTTCCTTCTTGTACAAATTACCAAATGTCTTTGTTCTCTGAAGAAATATATATATTACTCAAGAGAAGATATTAGTGACTTAGGCAAGTATCTTCTTCTATGTATTACTCCCACCCAAACAACTATAAGAGGCAAACAGTAGAATAAATTGCCTGTCTGGTTCTATAAATCAAAAATACAATCTTAGTCCAGTGCAACACAAGGCAAATACAATAATGGCAAAATCTATAGCTGTAGAGATGATAAAGTATCAAAGGGATCTGCCCTCTGCTGAGGCCTGAGCACAGGGTCCATTATTTAAATGTACAGTAGGCACTGAAAGTGATCAATACCTCACAAGCCTCGGCTCCCAAAAAGTGGTGAATTGATTTGATCTTAACTGTAGATAGCTGTGGGGGCAGTAAGAGGGATTGCTGAAGTACATGCCATGGTCTTTATTCTCTTGTTGCAGCCTTTGCATAGCTGTTTAAACCCGGGGAACTGAACATGGGAGTGCTTGAATTGGTAATAAATAACCAGAACACAAAGCACTGGAGAAGCTGGCAAGGCTTTGTGTTCTCATGAGACTGGGGGCATTCAGCTCCCCTGTAATGGGAATGCCATGAATTCCTCTTGTGCCAGTGCAACCAGTGCACCCCTGTAGTTCCAGCCTCTGGGACTCACAGACCATGCTGGGAATGCCCGATTTGGGCAGAACTTGTCCTTGCTGAGGAGTCAGGGATGCCTTTTGGAGAACCTTTTTCTTTTCCCTGCTCTTCACTTTGTCTGCTCAGGTGGCTTTATTAGCATTAAACTCTTGTCTCTGTGTTACTCATCTGCTGTAATATTTCCTCTGCTCTGTAGGCTTCAGGAAAACTGTCTTGAAGCATCTTGGTATTTTAGGTGACTGATTTTCACTGCAACAGATCTCAGCTTCCTGAGATGCTAGAAAGGCTGAAGACTTTCCTTAAAGAAAAAGAAAAATATTTTGTAATTGCTGAACTGCTTCAGCAATTTTGCATTCTGTCAGTTTAATTAGTAAATGTTCTCAAGAACTTAATGAATACTGAGATGCAGTTGATGGGAGTTCTGATATCCAAGACCCAAGCTTTCATTTTATTTGCCTTCTAAGTTTTAGGAAATTTTTTACTTCTTCATTATAAAGTGATGATGCTAATGATCTCTTTCCATGAGAGAAGATTAATAACATTGTTTATTGTTTATTGGCTGTTGTATGTTTTTCCTGCAACCAACTTTATTGGTGACCAGTAGGTTTTTACTACAATTATGTAAGTGGTTTACATAGAAATCGCTGTGTGGCTCTAAATAGAAACTAGCAGAGCACAAGGAATGGAGTAAAATACTTGAAAAACGTGAAATTGGCACTTGTGGATTTTCCAGTGAGCTGTAATTGAAAGCTACATTTTTCTACCTGTTACTTTTTGGGGTATATCCATATTTTTTGCTTATGCCCTGCTAAGCTCCCCCATGTGACCAGCTGCAGTTTTAGTCTCTTCTTGGGACAAAATGAGGATTTGGGGTTGGATGCTGAGAAGCCAGGGCAGTGCTCAGCCTTCAGGCACTCAGAGCAACTCCTGTTACCTGTAGCTGCTACTGTCAGTAGTGAGGGGAGGGGGACAAAGCCAAATAAAAACCCAAACAACACCCAAACAGGATAAATTTGGGTTTCTGCTACCAAACCCTTAATACTGGTGAATCATATGGAAGACTGGTCACAGCAGGCTGGACTTTACAGCTCTGCTGTGCTTGAGTTTTCAAAGGACTGGAAACTCAGTGGGTGTTATGCTTAAGGATCCTATAATGAGAGATAAATGAAGTGACTGGATTAACTTGAAAAGTGTTGGTGTTCTAGAAAATTATATGCTAATATGAAAAAGATGCTAATTCACAAATGTGGTGAAACTTGTAATGGAGGTGAAATAAGGGTGTTGGAGGGGGAAGAAGATGTAAGGAGGTGGGGAAGGATGTTGGGTGGATGGCAGGGGAAATAATGAGTCCCAAGTATTGCAGGGTTGGAAAAAGCCCTTTAGACCTCTCTGACACAGCACTCTTGTTTCTGGAGCAGGCTCAAATAGCTCCCCCTATGCTATTCCTGTACTCCCTGAACACCTTCTGGGGTGTCTTTTTATACTCTTCATTACTTATTCTGAGGATTTTTGCCACAACTTAGGAATGCTGCTATTGTGCTCATTCCACATGGACACAAAGGCAAACTGTTCTCTGCAGCAGATTTTTATTGCCTCAGTTTTCACTTCTTGATGTTAAATTGTCCATTTCATTGCAGTAGCAGACTGTTTGTGCTGAAGTCTTGGGCTTTTGGTCATCTGTTGTTTTCTAAAGCACATCTCCAGTTAAAAATTACTGTGAGTTCTATCCAGGCTGTATTTCCTGACCCTTTCAGCTTTGGTAGTTTGAAAACTGAATAATCAAAATCCTTAGTTCATCAGCCAGGCCATTCTGGGTACTGATAGGACTGACACAAAGGATTCATTGCTGCTGAGTCCCCTTCAGTGCAGCCTTTCTCTCTGGCAGGAAATTGCAGCATCTTCACTCCAGGCTGCTCGTGTACAGACTGTTGTGCACTGCACAGCTCTTCCGACGCCCTAATTCTAATATTATTGTGCTTTTATTTGTCAGATGTAGATAAAAAATTATTGCTATTTCATTTTTTTAAAGTCTGTTACCTGTCTGGAGAAGAGATTAAATTAACTTGATGTGTCTTTGTGATAAATCCTGCTTGCTGTTCTTGGCCTTCATTGTTGTTTTTAATGCAGTGAAACCCAGTCATTATTTGCTCTGCTATTTCCCTCTGACTATCCAGTTCTTTCTCTTCCACAGACATGCTACATTGCCCATTCTTTAAGTTTAACCTTTTCACTGCAGTCATCTCTCCTGGGTTCTCAAAAATAAACTGCTGATGACTCTAAGGATTCCCCCAGCTAGTTCTTTAAATATCCTAGGAGGAAATTCATCTTACCATGTGGATGTGAGTGTTTGAGAAAACAGACAAACCTGTCTTCCTTCCTAATGGTTTTATTTACCTCTCTTGCACAAAATCCAAGTTAGTAATCAGTGCACACTGAAACAGAAAATTATGATTCCAAGTATAAGCAATAGATGCAGCTGTAGGTAAAGTGAATTTTTCTTCATGCAAGACTAAGTTTTTGTGGAGGTTGATGTTGGTGCAAACAATGCACAAAATGAGGTGAAAATAATGAGGTACAAAGGTAGCAAAAAAGTCTTAATTCTTTTATTTCAGGAACTTTCTCTGTTCAGATCCTTAAAAACATGAAGATAAGAGCAGTCAGGTGATTGAATGTATAATGCTGTGTCAGTGCTTCTTTCTAAACATTAAAACTTTTTCACCTAGGTCATGCTGGACATCAAGGTAAATGTGAAATAACCTGGCACAAATTTAATGTTTATGATAACACCAGCTGGTGGTGCAATATATGTGTATAAAAGTGTGGGTTCAGGTCCTTGACTGACCTGGATGCAGAAAGTCCTGGAATGGTGCTCACACCCTGTCACTGCAGCAGTGAGATGCAGGATTTGATTCCTTCCAGGAACTGCTGTGTGGTGAACTTTATTAGTGCATCAGTGCTACTGACGTGGCTGGGAGTTTGAGATCTGTGGACTCACAACCTGACAAAAATAAATTCTTCATTATCATTATTTAAAGCTTTGTGCACATGGAAACTCTTGGATTGCACCTTTCTTGCAGCACAAAGGAACAACAGTATTTTCAGTAAAATAGTGTAAGATTGAACACTCTTGGGGCTTCACTTTTGAGGACTGGGTAATCTCTTGAGGTACCTGAATGAACTGGGGTTAGTGACCTATGAGGAACATTAAAAAGGATTGAACTCACATATTTCCCCATGTAAAGACCTTATTAATTGCTGTCTGTGGGAAGGAGTGAATGCTGGCCCATTTTTGCTTTGCAGAGGAGTTTATTTAGGAACCAGTGAAACTGGAGCTGCGAATAAATTCACCCATGTACAGACCCAAGAGCATTAAACAGGGACAAGCTCTCCTAAAAGAGCAAGGTATTTTCAACAGAAGGAAGCAACTCACCAACCTCATCTTCATAGAATGCCAAGGTTCTGTTAGAAATGTGTTGTTTTTAATGATATACTGTCACTTAATCTGAATTATTCTCTTGAATTTATTAGAGCTTTGGCTTTGCTTGTTTATTTTATTTAAGAAAGAAAACTTGGCTTTGAAATGTCTTGGTGACTGTCAAGACTTCTCATCTCTGTGTGTTTCTAATGGAATAATTCAGAAACATGCATTATCAAACAGTGTATTAACACCTAAAAAGCAGTCCCTGATGTGCCCTATATGCTTCTGTTTTCCATACTGCAGGCTTGAAATACACCAAGCAATTTAATTCTCCCAAGCTGCATTGTTTTGATAGGATTTCAGTATCTGATGTTTCCCTGCCTGTAATGGCCGTGGGGATTGTCTCTGCTGAAGGGAGCAGCTGAGCTGCCTGTTAAGCAGTTTTCTTGGAAAACAGTTTTCTTGTGCAGGGGAAAGCCTTGCTTGGTGTATAACATGTGGGAAGGGCATGATCTTTCAACATAATTGCCTCCAAGGCTCAGTACACAAAAATTAAATGTTTAATGAAAATGCTTTTTTCTCCCTTCAGCGAGTAGTTGTGTTTAACCTTTTATCCTGCTTTCCCTCCTCTCCTTTTTTTCCTTTTGCATGACTGAAAATGTGGGAGATTTGGAATATGCAGCCCAGAAATTCAAATTATTTTTCTGTTTATAACAGAGAGTGCATGATCAAATATGCTGCAGTAGTATGCACTTCTGGGTGCAAATACAGCTGGGGTGATGTGGGAGTCCAGCATGCAGACATAGACAAAAATATTCTGCTTTGAGTTCTGATAACTCTTAAAAAGTTAAATTAATTCTTGTAGTATTGTGGTGGTTGGTCTCTGGTTTACTTTCTAAGAACAGACTTTTCTAAATTGTGTTTGCTCCCAGAAATTGTTGGCATGACCCTGGTCCATTCTGTGATGTCTCTCTTACTGTTTCATCCCTGTCAGTTTTTGAGACATCAGCTGTGACCCAGAAATGGCTCAGCTGACACCACCACCATGGGAAGTTGTTTCTTGCTAATCACCAGGTGCCAGAGTGCTTTGTGCTTTTTAAAAATAGGTTTCAAAGCCAACAATAAAATAATCAAAACCCCCAAAGAGCCAAAACTAAGGACCACACTCCCTAAAAAACCCAAGCAACCTTCTGTGAAATAAACCTCGACTCTTGTGCCTCCACCTGAGCTGAAGCACCCTGCAGTTGCTGACTGAAGGATGGAAATGACTGGGTTAATGTGGTTGCAGTGTTGTTATGACAAAGCTCTTTTAACTGAACCTCCAGCCCCTGAAAATTGTTCAGAACTGTGGGCTTTGTGTAATCAGTGGAGCTCCCCTGAAGTATGACTTCAGTGTGGGTAAATTCTTTGAAACTTATCTGTAGATTATTTGGTTTTCTGTGCTTGGAGCTGTTCTTCCTCTTCTCCTGCTGAGTATCCAAGAGGAAGTTTGTAACTGCCAGGGAATTCCCATCACTGCCCTTCATCCCCTGTCCCCTTTGGAGGTGTTTTGTGTGTCAGCTCTGCTCAGGGTGTCAGGGCTGTAAACAACTTTCCAATGACCCAAACTGCAGCACACCAGGAAGGTCAAAGTGATGCACTCTGCATCTCTCAGAGAATGCACAGGGGGTTAAAATTCTGACATGTCATCCTCATAAAACAAGGATTTTCATAGCACCATTGGTTCAAACCTGTGGAATGGTATTTTCCCATAAACACCCCTCATCTTCCCAGGTGGCTCACTGATCTAGGACAATGTTGTATCCCTCAGTTTGAAATTAAACCCTAAATATTAAATGCAGGAGCAGCAGTGGCTTTACTATCACTAGCATTCTCACAAATAGCTGATGGCAAGACAAGATAAATTGAGTCATTTATAGCATGAGGTTATCAGTATGCTTAATACAATGAAATGTAAAAGCACTATCAAGAAAAAAACACTTGATATGCAAATTATACAAGATAAAGTAGCCATTCATGTAAATTTGTTAGAGTTACTGAGGGTATAATATCATTTAAAGGAGTGTATAAGGTGTTGATAGCTGCTGCAGTTGTTATTCTGTCCTGTTCAGGGTTACACTGAGCCAGCCAGGGCCATAAGCTGATTTTTCCATTTGTTCTGAAGCAGGTTGAAATTCACCCAGTCCTTGTACCAAGTTATAGCAGGAGCTTGCACCTACAGTGATCCACAGGCTGTGTCCTGCTTCCCTGATAAACTGATTCATGGTGGCTTGCATTGCCTGGAATCATTTGCAATGATATGGAAATATCTGCCTCATTATTAAAAAAAAAATAAATCTAGAGATGGTGGCAATCCCAAAGGAACTTGTACAATGAATTAATTTTTTTGTAGTGGATTAAAGTGCATGGATTCTAATTAATTCTGGCATTACCTTTTTCATAAAAAGAACCATCGTATAATAAATTCATAATTAAGAAGGATTGTGCATGGTGAGAATGACCTTTGTACCTTTACTCCTTTTTATTTTAATGCAACTGTCTTCAAAAAGGGATTTGGGCCTTGAGTAATCTTAGTCAGAAAATAAGTGGAATGGAAAATGTCATGAATATTTACAAGTACGTTGCCTTTTTGTTGCCATAGTTTGTTTATGGTTTGCTTATAAGCCCTCTTATAGGAGACTATAAACGTGCTTTCTAGTGCTAATATTTTATTCATTAAAGATGCTGTTCAGACCTCAGCTGAACAGTTGGGTGTTGTCATCTCCCCATTAAATTCATTATTCAACAAATTTTTCCCTAGAGAAAACAAACTTTTGTGGCTTTTCTTCAATCTTTTCACCCTCTTCAGTGCTCTCCAGGCTTAAAGCGTCCTCTACACCAGACACTCCAGGGAGCCTGATGAAGGAAAATAATTTAAATTAGGTGTTACCTGCCCCTTTTGAATCCCTCTCTGCCCGTGGCTGAGCTCTGGAGTGGCACTGTCCTTGGGGCTGGCACTGTCCTTGGGGCTGGCAGGGGAGAGGGGTTTGAGCTCCTCTGTGCTGTGTTTTGGCTCAGGTCTGGCTGCCAGCCTGGAGCAGCACCTGGGGCTGGAATGCTCTGGAATTGTTAGGGGGAAAAAAGGGCCAGAAAAGCTCAAGTTGTCCCATGTGGCAAGTACTGATATTTGGAAAATTTGTCCTATGAAATAGGCTACAAAACCACCACTCTCAGTCCAGTTTTCAGCTTCCAGCAGACCAGAGAATGATGATTTGGGTGCTTGGTTTGCTGAAGAGCTCAGTGGGAGGTGGAAATTTGGCCTTAAGCCAGCAGGAAACCAGGAATTTTTTTTTCTGCTCCTGGGAGGGATTTTTGTCCCTTTCTGCAGTTTGGTTTTATTAAGATATTATTTTAACTTGGTGCTGTAACTTATCTACAAATGAGTGTTGAAATGCAGGTCTGTTATTCTGATGAATAAATCGGATGACAGCTGCTAGGGAAGAGTGAATGGATGCTTTATTGGGAGAATAAAACCACTACTAAATAAATACTGCTAGAAATAGAAAAAAATATAGTCAGGTAACTTTGTTTTGTGTCCAAAGACAAAATCTATGCATTATAAAACAACATTCATGAAAGTAAGTGAGAACCTCCCTTTTTGGTCACTTTTTACAGCCTGTGTTCTGAACCGGTCCAGTTTTCTAAAAATTCAGGAGTCTTATTTGTTAGTGTACATCACATTTTCCCCATAGCATTGCCAATGATCTATACAGTTGAGTTTTTTTAACCACTACAGTTATGTATTCACATTTCTCGTGTCCCTCGAGGTGCTGATATTCCTCATAGCTGAGGTTTGAAGAGGAAGGGCTGTCACACTGGTTTGGATGCTCGTGGATGTCACTGGCACCACTGATGGACACTCGGGGTGCACACAGCATCTGCTTCTGAGATGGGCTGAGCTCACAAGACCCCAGGGAAAGCTCACATGAGTGAAGCTCTTTCCCCCCAGCTATTTGGTTTCTGGTTTTTTTTTTTTTTTTTTTTTTTTTTTTTTTTTTTTCCTATAGCTAAAGGTTTTGGTTAAAATGCTTTTCCAGGGACTGATGTGAGCTGCTTGCAATGAGTTAAACACTCAAATTGTGTAATTAACGATACAATTAGCTTTGCAGTTCTGTCCTGGAGCCCACGGAGCCTCACTAGATGGTGCTGCAGAGTAGGTTTGGTTGGGACTTCGATATTTAAGTTCACCGAGCCCAGTCGGGTGTTTAAACCCATCCGAACCATAGTGCCTGTGCTTGTAGGGTTTGCAAAAACTTAGTTTGACTTTACTCATTTCTTTTCTTCTGCTGTAGATAACAGCAGGTCTTCCATTGAATGCAGTGACCACCAAATGAAAGTGCTGCCAAGAACTTTTGACAGTACTGTAGTTCTGAATGTGATTTAACACCAGAATTGTGGACAAGTATTTACTGAAACTTCTTATTTGGGGCCAATCCTTTATTATATATATCGGACAGAAGTTTTGTACCATATTGTAATAAAAAATGGCGAGTTTTTAAAAAGCATAGAATTGAAAGCCTAAAACACTCATGTACCATTGCTTTATGACAGGAGCTGTGGCATCAAGTGGTGTCCACAGTGCCCCAGTGTCACCTCCCTACAGTCCCACTGCCAGCAGATGCCCCAAAACTCCCAGACCAGGTGAATTCAGAGGTTGCCCTGGCACAAATAATGGCTTTACTTGTCTCTTGATAAAAATCCTCATAGGTCATTGTGCAGCACTAGCTCTGATCACAGCTCATTTCAAAAACTTTTTATCGGCTCAGATGGTTTGAATACTTATTAAAAAAACAATAAAAAATTCAACTGCTGGCCCACTGCCTTCAGCTATCCTTCAATTATTCTTTCCAGGTAATTTTATATATCTTTAAGCTACATATTGCATTTTTTTTCTCTGCATTAGGCATAAATGGCAACTTCTAATAGTGTAAAATATGTCTTTAAGCTCTACAGTCTATATCCTGGACAAATATAGCAAATCCAAAACCCATTCAAAGGTTTTGCATGTTTTTATCTAAGCTGTAGCATTTGGGGTTGTAATTAGAGATTGGTGTTGAAAGTTCTGGTTGAGATTTTGAGCTTTTGTTTTGTGAGCTGTGTTCAGAATAATGACTTTGGAAAATAAGAAAAGTAGTTATTAAATACATATTGATGTGGGGTTCTTTTTCGCTGTAAAATGGTGTTTAAACTTTTTGTTGTATTGTATTTTATTTTATAGGTTTGTTTTTGTTTACCTTTTCTGACATTGTGAAAACTCATTATGTTTGTCCCACTCAATCTCCCCAGAAAATCTGAGATAAGGCAACCTACAAATGAAGTACTTATTTTGCTTTGTAAGAACAATATCTAAAGTATTTTTAACAAACACAACCCTTTAACTCTCAGTCATAGTCACTATTTGAACACTCTGATTAAGAGTATTTATATTCAATATATAAGAGAATACTGGGATGCACTTAGAAGTTATTCCCTGCCTAGATCTCCCAGGAATGGCTCTGAGGGCAGGTTTAGAGAAGATCTGGGAACCAGCTTCCTTCATTAATGACACAGTTTATTAGATTCACTCCCCCTTAATAGTGGTATTCATCTTCTGACTAAGGCACTGTGGCAGAGTTATCTGGTAGTGGAAGTAGATTAACATCAGTGCCTTACTAATTGCTGCATTTTATTTCAGAGCTGGTTTCACAAAGGGGGTGTTTCACACCTGAAGATTCACTGGAACCCTCTCTTCTGCAGGCAGAAGTGCTTTGTGTCTGGGTTTGTGGTCAAAGAGAATTTCTTAGGCATCAGGCAGCTTGTGAGAAAGCAAGTCAGACTCTCCCAGGCATCTGCTCTGGGGGAGCTGTGAAAAGATATTCCAAACAATTTCTGATCTTTTGTACCTGCTGTTTTTCCAACTTGTTTGCTTGCAAAGATGTTTACAATAGAGGTGTTGGCCTAAATGACCAATCATATTCAATTGTACCAAAATGCTGTATAAAAAGAATGTGCCTTTTAATAGTCTTCTGCCATATGCCCTCCAAGAAAAATGGAGTTTTCTATATCATTATTTCAGTGTCCTGAATAATGTAATGATATGGGCTCATGGATGATTTTAGTTTTTCTGGGCTGTGTCTTCTATCATGTCAGTTCTTTTACAAGACTCATATCAAGTAAGGAAGGAAGGGGTTAAAGAATGCACTTCCTTGAGCAAAACCCACACTCAGACAGCCCTTCAGAAGTGTCTTTTACACTGCTCAGTGCCTTTTCTGGCACACGTGCAGCAGTGGCTGGATGTGGGCTGGAGTCACATTGTTCAAGGTGGTGGCTGGTGACATGGCTAGTGACATGGCTGGTGACATGGATGTGGCTGGGTGACACGGACATGGCTGGTGACATGGACGTGGCTGGGTGACATGGACATGGCTGGTGACATGGATGTGGTTGGTGAATTTTCCCTGCTGGTTCAGGTGTTTTCCCAGCCCTGCCAGGAGAGCTCTGCCCCTTCCTGCACCCTCCTGTGCCAGGAAAGGGCAGAGCTCATGGGAGGGCTGACCTGAGACAGAGCCTGGACAGAGCCAGAGAATAAAGTAGGGATTTATTGAGAGGCCTTTAGGGAACACCTTGGGCACAGCAAGATTCTGATCAGGGCTGCACCCAAGGTGGACTAAGAATGGTCACATAATGGCTGGCAGATCACAAANGCTGGTGACATGGATGTGGTTGGTGAATTTTCCCTGCTGGTTCAGGTGTTTTCCCAGCCCTGCCAGGAGAGCTCTGCCCCTTCCTGCACCCTCCTGTGCCAGGAAAGGGCAGAGCTCATGGGAGGGCTGACCTGAGATAGAGCCTGGACAGAGCTGGAGAATAAAGTAGGGATTTATTGAGAGGCCTTTAGGGAACACCTTGGGCACAGCAAGATTCTGATCAGGGCTGCACCCAAGGTGGACTAAGAATGGTCACATAATGGCTGGCAGATCACAAAGCCTCACACTTTTATGAGTTTTGGTCCATTTGCACATTGGGGTTTAATTGTCCAATTCCAGCACCAGGTTGTGAGGTCCCATCCTTCTTGTTCCTCCCTCCAGCCACCCTTGTTTGTGCTTTTGGGCTGAAAGTTGTCCTTGGTTCTCAGCAGGACAGGATTTGTTTTGTGTCTTTGCTCTGTGAAGAGCGGACTGACACTGAGTGTGGCTCAGAACTGCACTCCTGGGCAGCTCAGAACCTGAAAAACATGAAAATTAAAACTCAAGGCATCACCCACAGGCAGGGCAGTGCCCACAGCCGGGGCAGGGGAGCTGCAGGGCCTGTGGAGGCTCCTACAGGTCTGGCTGGGAATTTGAGCCATAGGTTTTCACTTCACAGGTACCTGAGAAAGGGTTGTGACCTTTTAATTATCTACCACAGGGCATCTCATTAAGAAATGGGCACTTTAACACCTTGATGAACAGGGATTTAAATTTGGCATACACTGAAGTAATTTCATTGATTTTAAAACAAAACAGAAAAACCACACCAAACCCACCTCTTGTTTTTCCAAGTCCCTTGTGTGAATAGTTTTGTGCCCTTTCAGTTGCTAAGCCTAAACACAGAAGATTTTAACATCTACCAACACAGATATCTTCATTTTTACTCTAATTTATTGCTCTTAAGTTTGTTTCACTAGGAATTTTATATTTTAACTTTCATTTGAAGGCAGATCACTGTATTATATGAACTTTGCTCTGGATCCTTTTCTGTTTAATTGACAACTTTGCTCATTGATTTGTGCCTTTATTTCCCCAGCTCTGGTAAGAGTTAGCCAGTTTTCCTCTTAGGTCTATTAAAAGACCATTATTGCAGTATTTCCTCTTAAGGTCTTTTTACCCTTATCACATTTGCTATAAATTCATGAACTCCCATTTCACTTCAGGATATTTATGCCATATGGGCCATTTTCTTTTATAATCAAAATGTAAAGGTAAGTTCCAATGTTAAGTACCTGTTACGAACTTTTACTGTAGATGAATGATCTCTGCATTTTTTTGCAATTACTGCCCTAGAAGAAATGACATCATGATAAAGACATTGCTTAGTAAGACAGAAAATGGCAGTAAAAGCAAAAAGCTTGAAGGGGAGTTTTACTTTTTTGATCCTTCAATTACTTTCTAAGCATAATGTTAAATTTAATACACATTTTAATATATAAGAGCACACTGAATGGTAGGGCAAGTTTCACAGCCAGCAGAGATTCTCTTTCACTTCAAGCTTGCCCTTTTACACCAAAGAGTTGTATTCTTCTAATATCCCAAAGTGAATTGTGATACAAGACCTAAAAAAAAAAATTAGCTCCACAACATAAAAGTGGAAGAACCCAGGCAATGCTGTCCTGCCTTGGTGTCCTTTTAGGTGTCAGATGGCTTTTTACAGCCACAGGGGACATTTTTCAGGTGAGCCATAGAACAAAGTGATTTACCAGCAGTGTCACCAAACCTTGCAGGAGGCATTTTAAGAGTGAAATCTTCAACCCCCAGGAAGAATTTTTCAAACACACTTACAGAAGGCAGCCAAAAATGTTTGAACCATCTGATTATTGCAGAGGGGCCAGGCTGTGATATCTACCCCCAGATTTGCTGGGGAGGATGGTGCAGTGCCTGTGTCCCTGGAGCTCACAGTTACCTTGGTCTTGAGCTAAGATCTGTGTTGGACAAGGCTGCAAAGCAAATGTGACAAAAGACTAAATTACTGTTTTGTTGTCATCTTTTTTTATTGAAGACCATAAGGCAGGAATCCTTTGGCTATTGCTGAAAAAGAAATGTTGCTTTGAACTAGTTAGAAAAAGAAATCTTCAGATAATTGTGTCCAATATGCAAAATTCAGTGCAGTAGCAGTTCAGTTCTGTGAAATGAAAAGGACTGCTGGAAAACCATGAATTTTAAGATGCAGCAAATGCCTTTGTTGCTGAAGCAGGAAACATTGTCTCTGGATTTAGAAGCTGGTGGTATGCTCTCAAGTGCAGAAAATTTGGTCTGTGATACTGTAGTATTATACTTGATGGGAAGAAAGAAAAGCCAATAAAGGAAAGAATAATAGTACATTGATCAACCCTTTATCACAGCAGGGTAACTAAATCTGCTGCCACCAAATCTATCACACAGCCACTTGATTAAACTCATGTAATTTTCTGGGATGGATGCAGGAGTTTAGCTGTCATCAGCAGCTGTGGACAGAGGCAGATAAGGAACATTGAAACTATCAGAGCTTCCAGCTGAAAATTCCACTTTGCTTTTCAAAGGAGGAGGCTGTTCCACTGTTGTTCTCCATGTTAATAGCAGGAGTTGTTGTCTCACTGAGGTTTGTAAATCACTAATACAACACAGCAGAAACACTGCCGGCTTCAATTGGCCCTATTCAGTTGCTGAATCAGCTGGGAGAAAGGGGTGAGGCTTTTTATTTGAAAATAAATTAGAGGGTGCAGAGTTGAAGGTGGGAGAGAACTCCTGGAGGGTGATGGGGCTGGGCAATGGAACCTGAAGGGAGGAAGGTGGTGTTGCCTTTCAGCAGCAGAGGAGCCTTTCATGCAGTAAAGCTTAGACAGAGTGAGCAGGTCTTTATTTTCCTGCTCAGTGTTGAGGAATGAAAGTGTGCATGGATGGGGGAGCCTCAGGATGTGACTGTGAGTCCCTCCTACCTTAGCAGAATGTGACTCTTCTCGTGAGTGGCTTGGAGAGTTTCTTGGCCTGTGAGGACGTGAGTCAGTGCTGGAGCTGGAAGGCAGAGAGGCACTGCTGGCCTGAGCTCACCCCCAGAGGCTGCGTGGCTGCACAGGGCTGGCCTTGCTGCAGCCTCCCAGCTCATCTCCCATGCACATCTCACCCCTGGCTTGTGAGCTCTGCTGTGGTTATAGATCCCTACCAGTGTTTATTGTAAGGGTCCAGATTGCTTCACTTGTTAATGAATCACTGAATATCAGAGGGTGGAGCATCAAGCGCGATGGTGATTCTGCTGTACCTGTTTTGTGAAAATGTAAGGCAGATTTTTAATATTTCACTATTCTTCCACTGAAATACCATTTCTAATTGGTCAGCGTTGCCTGGCTTTTGAGCACCTTGTCACACACTAAGCTGAACTCTCAGAGGAAACCCCAAACTAGGTTGTTTATAAACTTCAGTTTGCCCACTAGGAAAAAGCAGAGTATGAACATGGACATTAATGTACTGTAATAAACACTGAGTCAAAGTGCTTTGATTCTGGCACAGAATTTAAGGAGCAAATACAAATATCTTGGTATAAGATTGTACATCAATTCAAAAGATAATGCAAGTGAGTTAAGCAGCTTTTGGTTAAAACTTTGTGCAGCTGAATTTTTATAGGATAATACAATGGGTCATATTTGTGAGTGATTTATAAGGTGGGAGTCACCATAGCAATTGCTAGAAATCAGCTCAGCCTTAGTGAAAGGCTTTCTCATTAAATTGTTGGGAAGAAATATGTCCAAAACATTGTGCCTAGTATAAGGAAAGGGAAGAGAAGTGCAGAGGTTATGAAAATATCAGGATTCAAATTGCATCTTTATGAGAACTATAAGCTAAAGCACTTAACTCTTCTCTAACTTCAGAGAAGTAGGTTCTCCCACTTTATTAATAAGAAGGTATTTCTGCATCCTCTCATCTGTGGTTTTGCTCAGCATTCCCCATGTTAAGCTTCAGCTGCAGTTGGTTTGGTGTTTTCTAATCATGTTACACTTCTGAGATTGTTGAATGGGGTAGCAAAGAGCCAAAGTGCTGAAGGATGGATCTGAACTCAGGGACAAGTTTGGGTAATAGCAATTAGAATAGGTAGTTGTTAGGTTCTTGAAATATTTTCTAAAGGACTCAGCAAATATGTACTAAATAGATCCACATTTCTGCACTGTTTAAATGAAATAATCCATCTGGGGCAGCCTGGTCAGCTCACAATGTCTTTCTTTACTGATGGACAATGCCAATTTACTGAATACAATCCCATCTCCCATGTGTTCCTCCAAGTAGGATAAAGATATCATAGAAAATGACCATATATCATTTTATGCAATAGCTAGGTAAATTGCAGCAATGAAATACTTCTGATGGTTTCTTCAGTTCTCTTTGTATGCCAAAGAAGTTCATAGTAGCTCAAGGTATTTTTCTAATTGGTTTTCATGAAGTTAAAATATGATTAGGTTTTGCAGCTTTGCTATAGAAAATAGATATTTCATTTCTTTCATTTATTAAATCTTGTTACATACATATTGTATTGGCAGTGTTCTCCACAGTTAGGAAACTTCGTGATATTGAGACAGATTTTTAAAATTAATCGTTTTTTTGGTAATTTTTTTAGCATTATCTCATTTTTTTGAGAGTAAACACAAAGTATTTGTGACTTTGAGTAATAAGCTTATGATTCTCCCCAGTCTAAAAAGGGCTTGTGAAATTAAACATGAACAGGTGATAAAAGCTGGGTGTGTTTGTAACATGGTTTTTTATGCTGGAACATCACTAAAATGTTTGCCAGTGCTTTTCCAAGGTTTCGTTGTCCCTCTGAGTGATTTATGGCACTGCAGAGCATAATTGGATATCAGATTTCCCTCTGGGGTCTGCAGTTCCTGTCCCCTGTGGGACACTGAGGAGGCACAGCTCAGAGCAGGCACTGAGTCCCTTCACTTGGTGCTCTTCTGTCACAATTCTCTGGCTGTGGATGTCTTGGTGAGCACCAGAGGGTGCCAGGTACAGCACCTCCTATTGCTGCTTTCTGTCTGGAAAGTCAATTGTGATTGCTGTTTTCTGTATATAGGAGAAAATGGGCCATGCAATCACTCCTGCAGGCTTTGGTGTTCTTTCAGCTATTTTTGGGTCTGTGCCCTTCTCCTCTGCCAGGAGCAGGGGAAATGTCTGTCCAAAACTTTCAGCCATGAGCTGGTAGAAATGAAGGGGTTCCTGGGAGGGATTAAGTAGTGACTTTCAAGGAAGGAGGAGCCTCTAAAAAACCTGGGAAAGACAAGGGTGTCAGAATATGAAATTGTAGGTCAGGGGAAGGCAGGAATAGGAGTACTCCTCACAGATGTAATGTGTTGGGTACTTATCCCTCAGCACTCTGAGTGCTTAGAGCACCATAAGATTCCCAATTTTAGTACAATAGAACTATGGCTCCATTGGGAGAACCAAATGGTACTTTGGGGAAACATATTTTTGTAGGCAGTTTCTAGAATTACAATTAATTAGTGAGAGAGACATAGCTGTGGTATGTGGACCATTCAATGCCATATTAATGAAAAACTACCAGCTCCAACATGTACTTTACAAAACCCTGGTGTAATTAGGAGTTAATTATTTTTCTCTTTTGAATTATTTGTTTCTAACTTTCTTCATCTCCTTATTTAGTCCAAGCATTTATTGTAGGCAAGGTCTAAGGCAGGGCTGAGGTGATGGGTTTGCTGCATAAATGTGTATCTGCCAGTGTACAAGAAGATGAATATGTTGTGAATGCAGTTAGTTCCTTTGTGTGTCAGCAGTTTTATCATCAAATCATTTGCCAACCAGAGACTACAGAAACTCAAAGGAAATTCTGAGCCAAAGAGTAAAAGGGTAAGAAGGGGTAGGAAAGGTGCTTATCTCAAGCATCATCAGGTTTTGATTCAAGAACTATCAAATTTCTCGTTGTTGTGGTTGTGTTTTGTGGCATTTAGGTTTAGAATTTTTTCTGCAGCACTGTCTTGACAGCCTGTAATAGCTTTTGTAGAGTTTGAATACTTAGTGGCTGTATAAAATGAACTAAACTGCCTGGGAAACAAACAGCTGCAAGAGGACAATCTGAACAGGAGTCACCTCTTGCCTAGAAATTTATGGGTTTTTAGTGCCTTTTTCATACTTGGGAGGAAGGGATCTTACTGGTTTTGTTTGTTTTTCCTTTTCCATCCATAAAACAAAGAATGTGCTAAACCTGACGGTGAGGTGCAGTCCTGAAGGACACTTGTCAGTGTCTGCTGTATTTGGGGGACATAATGTGCTGTGTAGAGCAATGCCCTGCTTTGATGGGAACCAGTTTGCCTGCCTGTCACTCTGCAGTGGAGTCATCTGCTTTGTTCTGCAGTTTTCCAGTCCTGAAAGGATGATGTTCGTGTGCTTACCCTGCTTTACTGCAGCAGGGCCTCAATGATGCAAAAGTGGGAGAGAGAGATGGTGCCCGCCCTGCAGAGCTCACAGTCTGCTCCTGAGCCTGCACCAGCATCCCCAGAACACTTAAAGGAAGACCTTGGTGGCCCTGTGGGGCAGCAGGGTGTCCTGCCAGCAGCTCTGTGCCCCTGGCCAGGGGCAGCAGCTGTGGCTGGCTCAGCCTGGCTGGAGCTGTGCCAGGGGAGCAGCTGCCCCAGCCCTGCTCTCGGCTGTGCCCCCCTCAGCAGCAGCACTCTGGGCACTGGGGGTGGCTCCTGTCCCCTGTGTCCCTCAGGCCACAGCTGGGGAGGGGGCAGGGGTTGCCCTCAGTGCCTGGTTTCAGCAGGGATCACTTTCTCAGGACCTTACAGCCGTTCAGCTTGAGGGTATTTAAGCTCTCCTATTATAACTAACAATATCAAAATCCATATTATCAAATCAGAAGGGGTCTTCTCTCCTTTATGCATTGCTATATGTCTGTCTGAAGTCATAGAGAATTAGACACCTTTTGGGGCTATGAACCAAGGTATTCACACACACCACAAAACAACAGGAGAGGACAGCAGGGATTGCATTTTACCTCCTCTGCACAAAACGTTTTGCTCTCCATCCTGTCTCTTAGAAGAAAATAGTGACCACGTCAAAGACACTATTTATGTTTTGTCATCACATCATGATTAATTTGTTTTGTTGTTTGAAAAGAAAAATACTGCCTTGGCTTGGGCTAGATGTTCACATCCTGTACTGAGTTTTCACCTATGACAGATGTTTCAGATGGTGCCAGACTTTAGTTCCCCTGCTTTGCTTTTAATTGCTAACAGTCTCCTACAGAAACAGTTAACAACAATTAGAAACTCCAGAAGCCTCCAGAAGCAATGCAATGCTAAATGGATGGAACAGTCTGTTACTTGCTTAATTAGTTATGTTAAACAACTTGAGCTTTGGTGTTAACAAATTCACTTAATCGTAGTAAATAATGAGGATTATAATTGAAATTGTGACCTTTTGCCCCTTGCAGAGTTACTAAATTGTGCCAAGTTTGCTTCACACCTGCTAAATCAGGGCTGATCAATGACAGGCAATGGCTGGACATAATAATATATTTGTACCTCCTAGAAACTCTAGAGGAAGGAAATCCAGTTCAAAGACACTTTGAGGATCTGGGGAGTAATTGAACCTTCTCTGCCATGGACAGGGACTGCCAGATTAGGGAAGTGCTGGTACATGTTGCTCATGCAGATACAGAGTGGCCAAGAAAGCTGTTTCTGAGCCCAAACTGGTTACAGCACAAAATCAGGAGCTCTTCCTGAGCAAAGAGGAGTGGGGAACGTGTGGAACTTAGATCTTTTGCAACCATTTTCTGGAACTCGATTGAAAAGACTAAACTGAAAAAGTTGTAACGACTATGGAAAGCCTTGGAAAAAGTCAGAATCTTCATTATGCAGTGGTGCAAATACATGTTCATAGCCTATCAGGTATAGAAAACTGATGGGTTTAAAAAGATCCTGCCCAGTGGCTATTCCAAGGTAGTCCAGGGCTGTACAGTTCTGGCTTCACCTTTTGCACCTTTTCTGCTGGCTGAGGTCTGGGAGTGCATTTCCTCTTGTTCATCCACAGCATAAAAATATCAAGGCAAAATATGACAATACTGGCTTACAGGAGTCCAAAGTGTATTTATGAGTAGTTTGCATAGAAAGACTTTGTTTGAATATATTTGTTCTGATCTGATAAATGAGGAGAAAACTTTGCCCTTCATTTCCCTTCCTACCTCCCTCTCTTTTCCTTACAGCTGTAGTGCACACTGCCTCTCATGCAGCAGATTTTTGCTGTTACCCACCTTCCCTGTGATGTTGCTTTGGTTTCTGTCTAAATAAAAGCCAAGTGTGCCCATCTGATGGATGAAAAGGGACGAAAAACCAACCCAAACCTGGTTTCCTAAGGCAGCTGCTGACTGCAGGTTTGCCAAGAATTGCCCTGTGGGATGGAGCAGGGTAAAGCAAGTTTTCCTTGCCTCAGAGCTCTGCCAAAGGATTGTTTGCAGCCCTATGGGGAATGCAAAAAGGGAGTGTGGAAAAAAATGTCACTGCTCAGGAATATTGGGCTGCTTGGAGCAGAGACCTCCCCAAGAAGAGCCTGAGCTGGGAGCCAGGCCCTGCTGGGGGATCAGCACTGCTCCTGTGAGGAGCATCAGCATTGCTATAGTAACCAGCTGCAGGAGCCTTCTCTGCTGTAATTAATTGGGGAAAATTATCTCCCTGTGATGAGAGCAGGACCACCAAGCACACACCTAAATAGGTTTAGGTTGTTTCCCTTACACTAAAACCTCCCAGATTGCTGCAGTACACAGCAGTGGGTGTAGAGCTGAGTTAGTGGGAGCCTCAAGCAATAGGAGCAGCTATGGTCACAATCACTTGGTTTAATTCAGAGCCTCAAGTTTGCCATATTCCCCAATTTTTAATAAAATCTAAATCATTAAAAAAACCCCTGAAACAAACAAACCAACAAACTCCCCAATGTTCCCAACCTCTAAAAAATAACAACAAAGATAAACAGAGCCCCTAAAAAAGCCCAAAACAACCAACCAACCAAAATCCCTGTTGACCTTGGGTGTCTTTGACAGAAGCTGCATGATATATCCTGGATCTGGGGCACTTATTTTTGGGAAGCAGTGGATAAAGCCAAGGAAGAATTGATAATTCTTGCTAAGAAAAAGACTTTAAGAAAAATGTTATGAAACATTTGATGGCAGTTGCAGACTGGGGGCCTGCTGGAGCTCCTTCTAGTTTACTTAAGTGCCTCAGGCAGAAATTTGTTTGCCTGCAGAGCAGAACATTAGAGAAGGAAGCTATAAGCTATCACCAGCAATAGATGAAGCACTAGGAATGAATATGTCAAGTCTGACTTGTAATGAATCTACTGTGGAGCCCATGATATCTCTTTAGATATGCTTGGTCTTGTCTGAGATAGGAATAAACTTTCTGATGAGTATAATGAATGCCTGTGAATAAGGGAAGGCCTCAAGTTGCACAGGAAATGCACCAACATTAAATAAATAGCTATTGCAGAGTGGTGAGGTTTAACAGCTTAAGATGCAATCAGGGGTTGTGTGGTATCTGTGCACATTAAAGCAGGATCCCAGAGCAATCCCAGAACAGGACAGAAGCCAATGGAACTGATTATCCACTTTTAAGCCTCAGCATAGGAACCCCAATTTTATCCTGGGACCCCACTGTGGTAGGTTCTATTTAAATGCAAAACCTAAAGAGATTTTCTTCTGAAAAGATCGTTATGTTCATGTTGTGAATGAGACAGGTCCAGTTTGTGCTGCAGGATGAACACATTTATGATTTATTGAACACTTACACTGATTGCAAACAGGCTGAGCCCCACTTTTACATGCAGCTGAGAAACAGGATGAGGGCTAATGCTGTCTGAAAGGTGTAGTGAGAATGCAAGAAAAGCGAGCAAGATGGATAAACAGCAGAAAGAAACAGAGCAGGCAGTTGGGGAGGTTGTCCTGTTGGTGTTTTTAAGAAAGGTCTGAACTGGGCTTTGCACCCTGAGCTCATGGGAGCAGTTTGTGCAGAGCAGCTGGTGAGAGCTGCTGTAAAACTGTAATTTCTTGTTCACAAATTGTTGTGACCTTCACATTGCACCTAATGAAGGTTGTTGGTATCGACATGTGCAAAATCAGGCATAAAACTTGGGCCAGTTCTTGTCAGGAGAAGCTGGAAGTGAATTATTAGAAAATTGCTTAAAAGGAAAGCAAGAAGTCTAAACCCCATATTACTATTCCTATAAAATATTGTCACTGTCCCTGGACAAGATACCAAGTTACAGAACCACATTATTATAACAGCTATAAACATTTAGAATAAATCAAATATTCTCGTTTTGGTCTGCTTTAGATTGCTTTATAATTAACTAATGTGCTTTCCTGAAACCAGTTTTATATTGTCCTAATGGCTTTGGCTACAAAATGAGATCACCAACTAAATGACTGCCTAACCACAAGGACCTTTAATGATCTTTTAGGAAGCTCTGCATTACCTTGGACTGAAAAATTTTGTTTCTGCACAGAAACACTTACATATACTACAGAAGGCTCATATTGCATAAGAATAATGATAATGAAATTCCACATACAAGTATTCATTTCTGTGTAGTCGATACTCCATGAGAGTTTCAGGAACAGGGATTTTTCTGTAATTTCTTTTTAATAACCTGGTTCAGCAATGTACTGAGAAAGCATTTAAGTCCGACTGAGGTGGATGCTGGAGCTCCATAAATGTGATTTATATCAGCTGAGGATTTGGCCTTGTGGCACTTAAGATATAGTTACCTGCTTTCCTGAACTGAGACCACAGAGAACTACATCACATTAAGGTGGTTAAGAGTGCATAAAATATTTCAAGGGGGTTAAAGTGAGGGTAGGGTTGGTGATGGCTGTTCTTAATAATTTAGGAAAAAATAGAAACAACATAAACACAGAAACAGACTGCCTTCAGAGATAAAACCTTTTAATAATTAAACTTTTATCACAGGAGGTTTTTGGTATCATTAGTAAATCTTTTCTCTCTAGTGAAGGAATTCAGTGGTCTATAAAGCAATTACAATTCATTTAATAGCTTGTAGCATTGTTTTTGGGTTTTGTTCACTCTGGATATTGTACTTTTAATTAACTCATGTACCTTATTGGGTTTTGTTACAGAGAAGCTAGAGGTCACCAAACACAGTCCATTCTGCTATAATGTGGGTTTTTTGTTTAATTATACCTATCCTGCCTTGCTTTCTCCACTAAAACTGCATCCTAACAGCAGTTAATTTATTATATTTTGATCACTGAGTGTTTTTATGTGGTAGATGATAACGCAGGAATCTTTTGAGGGGGGAAAAACAACCAAGTCTTGCAACTGACAACAACAAAATTGTTTCTTTCATTAAGCTTTTGGGGATTAAACTTGATTAGATCTTAATATTTCAATAAAGTGTGAGAAGTGGAAGCTTTGTTGCTGGGTTGCAGCAAAGAGAAGTTTCCTGATGCCTGTTTGGATTTCAGGTATCCTCAGAAGAACGATGTGCAATGGCAGGGACCACCAGGCTTTCCTGGGCACCCTTCTCATGCCCATGAATCTTATTTCAGCTCATATTATTTAGAATTCCTGGATACTTTTGGCTGAGAACTTTTCCAGGAACTACCCAGACAAGTGGAATTTTAAAGTTTGACCTGTTGTCTTTAGGAAGCAAACAGTACCCCATATGTAGGAGCTTTGTGTGGTGGTGCAAATTTACAAGAGGAGGCTACTTCAGAAGTGACTTACAAATAATATTCAGCAGTGAATAGAATGAGGAGCTTCCTTTTGGGCAACTCTCCATATTCTGAGGGTGTTTGGTTGCTGAAGGTGGCAGGAATATTCAGGAGATGTGTCTATGATCCTGCCAACAAATCTTTTCATCCTCTGAATATTTTGATAAGAACTGGGATTAATTATTTCAATCTAAAATAATTTAACTTTTATTTTAAAATAAGCAGAATCTGGCAGGAGAAGTAATGCCTTTACTCTTAACAGTCCTGTAAGACTCAGCTAACTGTTCTTTAGGCAATGAATTCCTTTTCATGTCTGTTGAGCAGCTGCAGCCAGTTGTCTGCATGATTTATGGGCTACTTGCCTGACAATTCTGGTGTAGTTAGTTGGTCTCACACACTGTTGTACCATTTTGTGAATATATTATCAGTTGCTGAAGTCTCTGTTCTCTTTGGATTTTAATGTTGTGAAGTTTCTGAAAGGACAAGGAAGAATGAGATGCTGGAGGAAGTCAGAGAGTAGTCTTGTCAGAACTGTCAGGCTGACACAGTTCTATTTCCAAAAGCAGCTTAGCTTGCCTAGGTGTCAGGAGACAAATGGGTTTCTGAAATCAGGTTTCTGAGCACCTAAATCATTCTTGACAGCGTTTAAAACTTCTGCATGTTGAATGCACTTGTTTGAATTCCTTCTTGAATTTGGAGTGACTTTAGTTCTTTGAACTAATCCATGTCAAATCTTTGACTTCAGTAGAATTTAATTTTTTGTTTAATTAGACATGTAAGCAAAAATTATGAAGCCCAAAGTCTCAGGGGCCAAGTGCAGCACAGAAATGGTTTCTTTGGCTGTGAGGTTACCTCCTGAGTTTTCATAAATGTAACATTTAATTCCAGTTAATATAAATATAGCAATGTCTGAAGCACACCCTGTTTGCTGAGCTGGCTTATACTGAGTACAGCAGGAATCTTCACAGTCTCTCCTTTTAGGGGCAGGGGGGAATGACCATTGGGGATGTTTTGGATGACCATTGTTTGGTGTGGTGCTCAATGGCCTCTGAGGGTCTGTGAGCTGCAGGTTACCCATGGCACAGAACCCTCCCCAAGCTCTCAGAAGTTGATTTGACCTGGTACAGCCCCTTCCAAGAAATAATCTCCATGTGTGTCACCCTTAGACCAGCCCAGAGAGTCCTGCAGCTCCTTTAGCTCTGCAAGCAGGCCTGGCTGTGCTGGCTCTGAGGCAGTTCTGTGCAGGCTCCCTTGGTGGCTGCCCTGCACCCTTCCTTCCCTGGGGGAGCACAGGAGGGCTGATGTGCATGCACAGGGAGCAGAATGAGTGGAGCTGAGATGTCAGATAACTACTCTTAAATGTAGAGGTGGGTATTAGAATGGAGATTATTTCTTGCTGATATAGTCAATAAAATTCTTTATAAAAGTGACTGAAGGAGGAGTAGGGAAGTATAGCAAGCACAGAGCTGCAGTGCTATGGCTCCACATTTAAAATAAGAGTCAACAAATGCATAAATTACCAGAGCATTGCAGTGCATTCTGCACCATAAAAATACTTGACAGACTTATTTGTACTCAGGTTGACTGAGCTAATGTTTTTGCCTAATATGAGTAGCATGAGTTTTCAACTGTTTGTATTCAATATTCTGCAATAAGGGTTGCATTTATCTTGAAAACCACAAAGAAGTGAACAGGCTTGTCCCTGGTGTAACTGGGCTCTGGCTGCTGAAGGTGTTTGAAGCCCTTGGGATTCCCCACTGGTGGTTCTGGTATCCCAGGGGGGCTGGAGGATCTGCAGGCAGCTCTGTCCTGTCCCTGGGCAGGGAGGAGGGCTTGGCATCACCAGCACCATCCTGCAGCCCCACTGACCCCAGAGTGCCCTGGAGCCCTGTGAGTGCCACTGGCATCCCAGAGCCCTGCCTGGTGAGTGCCCTCTGGAAAGTGGAGCTGGGGAGAGGAAAGAGGCACAGCAGAGAAAGGGAGAGCCCATTTGTGTATTATCTTACCTGTGTAATTCATGTTAAATGTCTTGCTCTTTCTCTGCCCATACTGGGAGGCAATAGGGAAACCAGTTTGATGATTATAAAATAGTTAAAATTTTATTGCTGAAAAGATGAAACTGGGCTGCACACCTCCTGTTAAACTTCACTCTTGCCTTTAAACCTTTCAGCTGATGTCAGACCTCAGGATGGTTCTATAGAATCAAGTGATTTTTTCCAAGAAAAACAAATCTCTTCCCCATTGAGGATGAAATTAGGAGTCTTTCCATTCTTCAGCCTGGTGCAAGCAGGGGGATTGCTAAAACAAGCATTTATTTCACTGTCAGGGTAAAGGGACACAACCACACAGGTAGGATTTCAGGGCTGCCTGCAGGACAGAGTCACACAGCTCACAAACTGCCTGAGCAGCCCTACACTGTGACTTAAGGGTGGCCTTGTTTAAGGAAATAACTTGGGCAGTTCTTGAATCCTATCCTGGTTTATAACCAATTGAAAAATGTGCACACTGCAATTTCTGAGGGTTTTCCTGCTCTCTTGGGATGCAGTTGGGGTGTTGAGGTAACACAATTTCATACACCTATGCCCATGTTATCGCAGGTAATTCAATTTAAAATACAAGTCTACATTTTTTTGGATTTCCCCCTAAAAATCACTTTTCTTCTTCAGTGTCTTGCAAATATCATGTCAAAATGCTGACAGAGGCAGGAAAAAGTAGAATGTATCTAAATTTACATACTGTTTTGTTCCAGAAACAATGTTATTCTCACTATTCTCATTTGTTATTCTTCAAAGCATCATAACTCATTGCTTACTCAGCACAAGTCATGTGATATCAGTAGAGTCTTCCTTGTATTTTTCATGCAGTAATTTACCCCTTGACTTCCTCCTAATTTACCCTAATAAGTTACAGTCAATGCAAGTGGTAAAGCTGACATTTAAGTGTATAGTTTAAAGTTCAGTTTTTTCAGAGTATTTTTCTCAAGGTCTCAAATGGCCACGGGGTAGGAAGAAGTAAAAGTCATACACCTGAAAAAAACCCAACTTGTTTCTGAATCCTTGTCAGTGCCTGTGGTGAAGTGTTCCCTCTTTGAGGTCCTGCCTGTGGGACACCAGCAGGAGCTGTCCCTGAGTGTCCCCTCCAGGCAGGGCTGAATGGGCTGGGTCTGACCCTGCCAGGACCCAAGGAGGGGTTTGAGAAAAGGCTGCCAGGGCACCTTCACCTGCTGGGGGTGATGCCTTGGGAGGGCTGACCTGAAACAGAGACTGGACAGAGCTGGAGAATAAAGTAGGGATTTACTGAAAGGCCTTTAGGATACACCTTGGGCAGGACAAGAGCCTGGCCAGGGCTGCACCCATGCTGGACTAAAAATGGTCACAAAATGGACAAATGGTCCCAAGGACTCACATTGTTATAAGTTCTGGTCCATTTGCATATTGGGGTTTAATTGTCCAATTACAGCTCCAGGTTATGAGGTTCCATCCTTCTTGTTCTTCCCTTCAGCCACCCTTGTTTGTACCTTTGGGCTGAGAGTTGTCCTTGGTTCTCAGCAGGAAAGGATTTGTTTTGTCTCCCTGCTCTGTGAAGAGCTGAGTGACCCTGAGTGTGAGCTCAGAGCTGCACCCTGGGCAGCACAGAACCTGAAAAACATGAAAATTAAACTTAAGGCATCAGGGGAGCAGTACCAAGGTTGAATCTCTTGAATTGTCCAAGGGAAAATGCTAACATGAGGGCTGTGATTTTTGGGGAAAAATGCATTTAAGAGAGAAAGGAGGAGGTAAAGACCTATGTCACCCATGATGAACCATCTGAATGACTAAGGAAGTTTTTTTACATCTGTGATGTATAATCATGCTGAGGTGTGAAGGATCATTAAGCCCCTCTCCCTCTGGGGAGGCAAAGGGGGTCTCAGTGAAAGCCCAGCTCAGGAGTGGAGGCTGCTGGAACACAGCCCGTGGGCACAAGCTGGGTGTTATTGTTCTGTAACATCAGTGGCCTTTCCCTCCAGCCCTGCCAGAGCTGTCTCCTGGGTTACAGCAGATCCCCAGCCAGCACAGGAGACTGCTCTGATATTCTCTGTACTTCACCTAAACTGAAAGTGAACTGCTCACATCTGACTGAAGCATAAAATATTCTGGTCAATTTTTATCTTGTTTCAGGCTTTTATTTCATGTATTCCCCTGGCTGGGTGTCTAGAAAGGATCGACTGATGAGCTCAGGGACTCTTCAGACCTAACAGGACTAAGATTAATCACCTATAACTAGCTGTTAGAAGAGAGTGAGTTGTTAAATTGCTCTATCATCATATCATGTTAAGTACAAGTTATTATTTTGAGCAAAATGAAAGTAATCTGAGGCCATGGGAAAGTTTTTCAAAGCTATCAAAGTGAAGGACAGACTTAAAATGAAAATCTATTTGGGAAAAGAAAAAATGAAAGATCACAATAAGTTGAATGTGGAACAGTGGGGCTGTTTGATCTGAAGTTCAAGGTTTCCAAACAATCATCTACACACAGTGATTGTTGGGGTCAAGTAGAGTTGTAGCTATGTAAAACTTTGAATCTTCTATTTTAATAGATATGGAAAATTGGTAGACCAAAATAGTTGGAAAGCGTGACAGAAATTTTAAAAGTAATATTTTTGAACGTGGTATTGGTAGAATGAAATGTTTTTGGGAGTAGTGACCACTAGATCTTCTCTGTCAGAATATTACAGTTTTATTTTTTCTTTGAGCTTTTGTCACTCTGGTTTTAGACATTGTTCACCTAAAATATTCCACAAAATAAAAGGAAGGTGTTTGGTTTACATCCTCTCCTTGTCCATCCTCACCCACAGGTGCTGCAGTTTGGCAAAGCACAGTAACTTATTGACAATATTCCCTCTTATTGTGCCTAATGTGTCTAATGATAAATGCTGCTTCACTCTCAAGAGATTTAATTCATGGTCTTTGTCACATCTTGTATATCCTGAAAGAAGAAATAAGTGGCAGTAAACAGTAAAGGTCAGTGAGTGGGGAGGCTCAAATGGTTTGCCAGCCTAAGTTTTAACCTTTCTGGTATTGAGAATTTTAGTGAAGAATGTTAGGAAAAGGATGTCCTGTTCCTCCTGTTTAGAAATCTTTCCAGATCAAGGATGGGGAGATTATTTTCAAGACTAAATATGATTTGTACTGTGTTATTCCAGGGGTCAGAGGTCAACATTCTTTAATAGCCAAATTTTCTATTGACCTCAAAGAGAGCTTTGTAGGGGAAAGGACTGTGGGATTCAGCTCACAGTGATTTCTGTTCTTTTTCAGTAAGGAAAAGTCTTGGCTGGCTAAAATCTGTGCATTCCAATGAAATACTGGTCCATCATTTGCAGAGTAAATGTACTGTTTAATATTAAAGAAATGAGTCAGTCTTTCAATGGTAAAGTTCTTTCAGGTTATTAAAGTAGCATTATAATTTCTGTTCTACTGGTGTCACAGATGAAATTCTGCAGGATGGTCGTGACAAATTAGCAGTGGGTTGAGCCTTGAAAAGGATCATTTTAATCACTTCTTTCTATCCAGTGTTCACTTTTTCAGTGTTGAATGAAAGTTTGACACTCAGTAGATTATCAAATCACTGAGTATTTCTCAGCTTTTTTATTTTTTCAAACGCTGGTAAGCAGGGCTCTTATCAGTAGTGAGGTCTTGTCCTGATGTCCCAATGTGGTGTTCATTTCTTGCATGTGCTTTTCTTCACAGAGTGATCCAAATTGGTGGCTCAGCTGAGCAGGGACCCAGTGACATTTGGGGAATATGCTGTTTTAGAACGAGTTTGTAGTCCAGGTAGACCAGAATACATCTCTGCACACTGGAAGGTTAATCAGCTAGAAAGGAGAAGAGGGAGTTAATGAATTTAATCTGGTATTTGACAAACATTTATTATTAGGAAATGGTAATTTTTTTATATTCTAACAATGGGCTTTTCTCTTCTTGATTTTTTTCCCACATAGTTCCATATTTTACCTTCCTTGTTTAAAAAAAGCTGCTTTTCTACAAGCTTCCATCATAATTAGTAACAAATGTAGTGTCACAGATCATTCTAAGTATCAGAATATGACGAGGACAATGAGCTTGAAGGTACTTGTAAGATGTGAAAATACTATTTAACTTCAGAAGAAAGGGTTTGACTGATGTTCAGAGCTGTTTGCAGGGGAAGAGAGGTTATTCATCTTGGTTTCTGGATCCAGAAATTAGCCAGGCTCCCTCCTCTTACAGCTGTGACAAATGTTTCTTACAGCAACGCTAGTGGGAATAACCTATTTACAGATAATGTGAAAAATGAGAGATGATAAATCACCTCTTGATAGTGGAGCTAGAGAAATTCTAAGCCAAAAATGAAAATGGGTATTTATGATGGTTCCAAGGACGCTTTTAATAGCTGTCTGTTCCATTTCCCCCTTGCTGTCTAATGTACACAATGCTATAAAAGCACTGGGGGTTTTTTGTGATAGGAGTGTCATTCAGAATTAAGAGATTTCTGCATGGTTATGCACACTCATGGTTTGTGGCTGGCTGGTGGCTGGAGCCTTCATTTCCTGACGCCCGGATCCTCTGGGTGCTGCATTGTTTGACAAACCATATGCCCATTTCCCTGGATGTGTTCAAGTGGTTCCTCTTTTCCCCAGTCGATACTGTGCTGCTCTCTTTTATAGATCTGTTAAACAGGCTGTAAATATGACAAATTAGTTGTTATTGTCGTTTAAATTCAATATTAACCCAAGCACAGTCCCAGAGCAGAATGTTTTTCAGGCACACCTTCCCTGCAGTGCTAACCTTGGCTGTGTCCCTCCCTGGGGTGTGCTGGGAGCCTCCTGTTCCTGCTGTGCCTGGGAGTGCAGGGTCTGAACCTTCTGCAGGAGCAGCAATGGCCTGGGAGTGCAGCTGCTGGGGCTGCCACTTCCACTAAACCCTTCTCCTCCCCTCCTGGGCTGTTTGCTATGGTAGATTGCCTGCAAGGCAATTCTGAGTCTGGGCCTTCAGCCAAAATAAAAGCCAGAGACACATCAAAGCACTTGCTTAGAGCATCACCAAATATTACTTTTAAATCAAACAGAAAGAAGTATTTCTTCTGAAACCCTAGGCTGGGCATGGAAAATATTTTGTAAAGGAGAAATTTGGAGATCCTGAGAAAAAGTAATTGTGTTGGGCAAGTACATGTGGTTGCCAAGCTTAAAAAAAGGACATTTTGGGAGCAGTATGCTTCAGCAAGGCCTTCAGCCACTACAACTAGATTAATAGAAATGATAACTGCAAAAGGATTTTGTGAATAATCCAAAATCCATGGCATTGACAATAAAACTTGTGAAGTGCAAGCAAGAGATTTTTTTGTAGAGCCTGACTGAGAACCAATTTGAACTGGGAGCAGAGTTCCCCAGAGAGTTCACATCACAGAAATTAAAGGGAAATATATTTCTATACTATAAAATACCTGCAATTACTTGTCTTTGTCATTACAAAATAAATTTCCAGGACCCTGCTGAAGAGGCCTGGCTGGCTGCAGGTGATGTTACCCTGGGTAGGCAAAGGAGGTGCTGAGTTTTAGAGGCTCTGGTGTAAGCCAGCTCTTGAGCTATGAACTGGCTGGTTTTGGTGTCAGGGAGCAAACTGGGATCTGTCAGAGTTCTCAGGTCTGAGGGGTTACTGAGCAGCACAGAAGCCTGGAAAAAAAGTGTGTCTCAATGCTGAGCAAGAGACAAATCCCACTGATGCGCCCCTGCCCGTGTAATTGGAGTTTTGCCAAGCTCAGGACCTGCTCCCTCAAGAGTAGGTGTGAATTACATCCTCAAAAACGTTCCAAAATTAATGTGCCCTGCTGAGCAGGTCCCCCTTGCTGGCTGGTGTCTGTGCTGAGCTGTCCTGTCAGGGCTGTGATCCATCTCCTCCTCCAGAGCACTGCACCGGATCCGCCGTGAGCCGCAAACAAATCAGGAAAATGGGAGCAAGAGCAAACACTCAGGGCTGTGGACATCAGTCCAGGGTCTTAACTTGCCTAAATATTTGTGAAACACCTTTTCTAATTATGTTCCCAGTGCTGGTAAAAACACAAAAGGCTCCTGAAGATACTTAGCAGATAATTTTAGTTATCTGCAGACACTGCTCATCCTCTTTTGGTCATCTGTCTTTGTAAAAATTTCTCTTCCCCGTCAATTTTTTTCAGATGTTTCCATTTAATTTCTAAATTTTAATTTATTTGCTTTCTCCTCTGGAGAGTACAGAGCCCCTGATATCTTAAACTGGCACACTTTGATGTGTGAAGATGGGACATTTTTCTGCAGTATGAAGAGCAGTGAGGGGATTCAGCACTATGGAGTGCTACAATACAGAGAAATAATCTTCCCCAAGACACAGACTCTTTTTGTATAGGGTGCTGTCACTCATATTGAACTATCACTGCTGAACCCCAGAATAATCAGCTTTTACCTGCTAATATATAACTTCAGAGAATCTGAGATTAAGTTGAAGGGAAACTACACTTAATTTATACAGTTCATATTTATTCACCATATTTCTTTGGAGGCAGGTTTTAAACGTGATAATACAGAAATATTCACTTTTCAACATTTGCTATGATTTAAAGTCTCTGCTGTAGACACAGAGCACAATGGGCTTGCTACAATCCTTAAAGTTACAGATTTGGGTTTGATACTGTGGTTATTCCTCTGTAGAGGATTTACAATTTTTTAATTTGAAATGTATTCCTGGAAAAATATTGCTGATTTCACTGTCACAGTGAGGAATATTTGTGGTATGCAAAGCTAGAAGAAGATTTCTTTTTGTGTGAGTGGGTAGATTACAAAGCCTCGTTGTAATTCATGTCTAGAAAGTTATTACAGAACATTCTAGATTAAGAAGAAAATGTTAGACCTTAAATTACTTGTGAGAGCAGCTGCTTCCCAGGAGAACACGGCAGTGCTGCACAGTGCAAAGGGCCTGTTCCCTTCAGTTCCTGCTGAACATGAACATTTCTCTCCATGGCAGTTTGCTGAGTGCCCTTCCCCTTTGTTTATAAAAATCACTGATTTTTCAGATTTAAATGTACAGCTAAGCAGCCTGCTCTGATTAAATAATTATTTTTCCTGAGGGTATTTCTCTTTGGTACTTCAAGAAGGATTTAAATGTCTCTAACCTGCTAGTAATGCACATGTGGTATCATCATGCTTAAAACCCCATGTTAACAAATCTGTGTTGGCTGGAGGTTAGGCTTTTGCAGTTTGCTGCCAAGTGTTTTGGGATGTCTTTTGTGACTCACTTGTGGGTTTACAACTCAGATTATGCAGCATCTCAAATGTGTGCTGTGAATTTTAATTCCTTTTTACACTCTTTCAGTTATGGGTGTGGAATGAGGAGCAGAGTGAGGAAATAGCAGTAAGAGGCACTGTAGTATGCAAACATGCTTCTGAGTAATTTGAGGTAAAATTGCTACAGATTGCGCAAAATAAATATTTGTGAGTGTATTTTTAAAAACTGTAGAGATTTATATTTTTATTTTCATGTTTGTATTACACTAATTTGTTGTTCTTATACAGATCTGTACCCATTCATGCCTACTGATCAGCTGTCATTATCCCAAGCCTTCAACAGAATGTTTGCAACAATTAACTTCAATACTCTTGGTAAACTTTATGGCCATTCAATTATAGCTTTTGATCTTCAATATTTAAGTTAATTTACCCCCTTGGATTTTAACAAGATGGGGTTGCTCAGAGCCTTGTCCAACCCTACCCAGTGGATGGGATGGAGCATCTCCCACCTCTCTGCACAACCTATTTCCAGTGAAACTGAAATGTTGCCATAAGGTCTCCTCAGAGCCTCCATAATACATTATGGTTTCTTCAGTACTCTGGGATTTTTTTTCTGACTTTTTCTATAATTTCTTCTTTCAACAGCATTTTATGGTGCCTTCGCTGTTCCTCTCTTTGGCTGTGCTTGATCTTGAGTAACTTTCATTTCCCTGTGTTAGAGGCACAGGGAAATTTCTGTCTCTGCAGCACAGAGGAGTTCAAGAAAAGGCAGGAGGTGAAGGATCTGTACCAGCAGCCTGTCCACTGCTGTGTGTGCAGGGGGCAGGACAATAGGTGATGGTAGAGGTGATCTTTGCTTTCCTGGGCTGGACACTGCCCTGAGGAGCTCACACCCATATTTTGGGGCTCTGTGGAATGGCCTCAGCAAGCTCAGCACTTAGCAGAAAAGCCATCCCCTTCCCAGTGGGGAGAAAACAGAGGGGAGCTGTACCCACAGGCTACAAGGCAGGAAAGAAAACAATTAAGTTTATTACTGTTCTTTTCTAGCCTGCTTGTGCTGTGGATGTGTTGCTGGGAGAGTTTACAGGTGCCTTGAGCCTCCCTCCCCACTCCCATCAGTGCTGGGGCAGCCTCTGCCCACTCCCTCTTGTTCTGAGCACTTATTCAGGCAGCCACCAGTGCTCTCAGCCTCTGCCAGGGAGGAAAATCTGTGCCACAAACCAGATGTCCAAAGGAAAAAATGACAATGGCAATTTTAATAAGCACTTATAGTTTTGTTGTCTTCCCCCCTTTACTAAAAAAATGCATGAAAATGAATTATGATGTGGAATTATTGCATCCCTAATTGAGCACACTTAAAAACATTTGCTGTCTTTTGTTCTTTCTAATCTAAATTGAATCTGTGAATAATAATGATCTTGTGATGGCAGGGGGAACAAAAGTAACCTTTCTGAGCAAAGTGTCAGCATGTGAAGTCCTACTGTTAGGGCAATACTTAAGTGAGCTAAATGCTGCCTGTAAGTGTCAGTAAATATCAGAGTACAATACTTTACCTGTGCTCCTTGCTCCTGAGACTGGTCACTCTGTCTGTCACAGGGACTCCAAAATTAGGAGCAACTTGCTCTGGCCAGGGCTGTGCCCAGCTGTATCCTCAGCCAGTGCAGGAGCTGCAGTGTCACTTGTTGTTGCAAAAGCTTTGAGCAATTTTATTCAGTTGCTTTATTTTCACTTTCAGTCTTATGTTTAGTAAAAAAATCTATGCAGAATGTATAAGGAAAAGGAGACCTTAACCTGTGGTGAGGAGTCACCATTAAGAATGTGAAGCATATTTTAAATGTTAGTATGTCTTAGCCAGATGATCCAAAGTGTTCTGTAGATCTCTATCCTGAACAAATCATTCTCAGGAAAGAGATGCACAAGATTCCACAAAAATTAATTTTTAGTCATGTTTGACATTTTCCTAGCAGAAAATTACACTGTGTTCCATACATTAGAAATGATGGTGTGGTACCTACTCTCTCCCCTCATTATGTGTTATATGCATGATCTTTTCTGGCTAGTCCTGAATGAATAACTGTTACAGATATTGTCTCAAAGATCTGACTTATTCTCAGTACCTTTTCATTTTCCTAATCTTAATTAAATCTGTGACTCAAGAGGATGCATGATGAGAATGAAAAAAATCAGCTTGTATAAATCAAAAGCAGTGATATGAAATCAAACCGATCAGGATAAAAGTGGCTTTTGTACATAGGCTATTAAGCACTTTTTCTTTACTCCTTGCCTTTTTGTTTGTTGGATTGAAGGGACAGAATTGCTGTTCAGCTCCTGAGGCAAAGACAGGGGGGGATTCTGCAGCTGGTACAGAGGCCCCTTGTGCAGCAGGAGCTGCACTGCATCCGAGTGCTGACAAAAGGGCTGTGCTTCCAAAGAGCTCTGGCCTTCTTCCTCCCCAGCTGAACCACTCCTCCTCCCTCTGCCCCATCCAAAATTCCCCCTTTCCTAAGGTGATTTCAGCCACCATCCAGGGCTGGGTGTGGGTCACAGCCTCCCCAGGGATGGTCAGCCTGAGTGAGGAGGCAGCACTGTCAGAGCAGAGGATGGGGGAATGGGCAGGGTCAGCTGTGCCTTCCTGCACACTAAAATCCCTGGAGTGGAAACTCAGGCTTGGCACAGCAAAGCAAAGCTCTCCTCGCTGGCTCGAGTGCCTGTCCAGCTGACAGAGTTATGTTTATTTATGGCAGGGGCTGTGGATTTGTTGGAGTGCCGTGGTGTTTGTAGGAAATCACACAAATTGCTGATTCCAGTGGATTAGGCTCTGTAAGCCTGGCTTGAGTAAGAGGATGTGTAAGAGTTTGCAGAAACTGCTATTCTTAATTTGACAATGTCTTTTGATAAACTGATGCATCTGTGGTGCCTGCTCAGAGCTGTCTGGTGGTATAAATCAGGCACTGCTTCATTAGTCTAGCTTGAAACAAGTGCAGGATGGAGAATTTTATGCAATTCTGAGATTTTGCCAAGTTTTTGGGAAGTAAGATAGGAAGTGGTTTATTGTAAATCAATTTGGCCAAATGCTGTTATAGTAAGTAACAAGCAAAATTTACTTGATTCACATTTAAGCACTGGAGCAGCAAACTAATAGAAGGAGATAGGATGGTTTAGTATTTTACATATGTTTATATATAACCCCTCATACTCAATCAAAATATTGAATTAACCTATTTTTCTGTCCAGACCCTTTAAAATAGAAAGGTATTAAGATCTGAGGGCAATTTGAGTGATAAGAAGTTGATTTAATTTCATCTGTTGATGTCTTGGCTTAAAAAAACATGCTCAGGTCTGCTGATGTTTTGGTTTATTCTTTGTTCAAAGCTTTTTTAGCAGATTTACTGTGGGCAGCTTTTGGCATAATTGGATTGATAACACAGACTGGATTGCCCTGTGAAATTAGAAAAACAGAATATGCCTTCCAGTGACATCCAGTGATGGAAAATACTGTTTTCCTTAGGAGTCTGATAGTAACTATTCCCTTGGAGAGCTTCAGAAGGGCTGTGTGGCACTTGGCAAAGGTTTTGGTCAATATTAAAATTCCAGGTGCAGCTTTCATGCATCTAGGGGAAGACTAACCCTTTTTTATTCAAACTGCCATAGCTCTGATACCTTTCCCTCTTTGCAGATCCCCTCTGTGCAACCCTATAAGATGTGGAAGCAGCAGCTGCAGCCTCTGTCACCCAGCACATATATTACAAATGAAAGGAGTTCATGTCTGGATCATTTTGTGCTTGTGCTATTTTGGGGCAGAACATCATACTTTTGGTAAATATGTGAAGATATGAATGCCACAAAGTCACAGCTTGAGATCTCTGAATTTTTGTTTATCTGGGTTCAAAGTCAAGCATTGCCTCTGACCATGTCTTTTTGAATAAAGCAGGGATTCTCATTTCCCAGCCCAGGAAGCATTAACTGAGCAGGGCTTGGCTCAGCACCAGGAATAAGGAACAAACAGACTCCTTGCCCCCAGCCTCTCCCAGTCCTAGGGAGACAAGAGTAGCTTCTGATAAATGAGTTTAAATATGAATTGCATAATATTTCATAGCAATTCCAGATCCAAAAGTAGTCCAAGGAGAAAGTTTTTAGATTAATTTAGTTTCTAGGAGAAAATTTAATTTTAAACAGACTGTAATAAGAAATAAAATGACCATTAGATATGTATCATTTTATAATCAGTGTCAGCTTTGCTACTGCAGATGAAATGCTATTACCTACCTGCTGAAATTCAAGGTTGAAAAGGCTTATTGTTGCTCAGCTGACTTCCAGAAAGCAATGTTCTGGTAAGAATCTGCAGTGCATTTGTACTGTACATGCTCTGTTCTCAGTGCTGCTGTGTATCTGTGTCTGTGTAAGTGTCTGAAGGCACAGTGCCCTTAATAAGATGCTTTATTTTGGTCAGCCCTGACCTGGTCAGGACATGACTGTAGGTCCCTCCCAGCTGAAACAATTCAGTCTCCTCCACTCTAAATCCCTGCCAGTACTTCCATTTCTGACCTGCTCCTTAGTTTGGGAACAGCGAGCCAATAAATGTGTAATATCAGCTTGCTAAGAGAAGGTTAGGGTAGGCTTTTTGGGAAGACTAATTTTGGGTTGTCCTCTAAAAGTCACTTTAGGTATTGGGGGAATTTGATATTGCACTGCAGCATTTTCCCCTGGTGCTGCATGTCTGTAGTGCCACGTGGGGGTTTTCTCAGGGACTATCGTGCAAAGGGTTTGTTTTGCAATGGCAGGAAGATGATTTAGGATCTTTAGGATCATGTAATTTCAATCTTTCTGGGCTATTTTAGTGACTCTCCTCACTGGTGAGCAGAGTTAGGAGTGTACAAAGGGGCCTAAAAAAGAGAAATTTTTTTCTCTCCAAGTCGTTCCAGCATGGAATTGTTGAAGACCCAGAGCCAAGCACTAACCAAAGACAGATTTGAACCCAGTGGCTTTATATTTGATAATGTTTCTTTTGAACAGTTTTCTGATGGATTTATTGTGTTTCATCTACTTTGTAACATAGACTGTGTAAATAATGAAAAACACACAAAAACGGTTTTTTAAACTGTGGACAAGATAAGTTCACACACTGCATTCTGTTTCCCCTGTGGCACTATCTGTACCTGAAGGATTCCCTCCCCCTCCTTCTTAAAACTTTTGAATGATTCTATCTTTTAAAATTTCTTCCAACACTGTTTACCAAGGAGAGGTTTTGTTGAAATCAAGGTGGGTTATTTTGGGACTGAGATTTGGTCCCAAGAGTGTTTTTTTCAGAAAACAACGCACAAAGGCAATGACTCAAGAAACCTTGAATATAATCCTGAAATGGGCAGAGAAGTGTATTTTTTCACTTGAGCTATTTTTATAAAAAATAACTTTCTACTTTTGTACTTCAAAAGCATCAGCTGGTGGGTGTTTCATTCTGTGTTGAAGGGGGTTTTATTGATTTTTATGGACTTGTGGCATTGCAGATTTTATATTCCACAATTTCTCTCACCTCAGTTACTGATCATACGTACTTTGCTTCAGCAGAACTGTGGTTTTCTTTGTTAGGATCCAGTGGCAGCAAAAATGTGAAAATTTTCTACAGTTTGCCTGTATTTCTTATTCTGCTCTAAAATCCAATATATTTGAGAACTTGCAAAACTTTTCAGCTTTAAATGAAGACATATTTTAACTGTGTGCAAGGTTGTTTGCCAATGTATTTATGGAAGGTGATGTGGTTGTTGGGGAGATTTCATGCTGCAATCAGAACTCTGCAGAGGGATGTTAATGAATTATGGAATTGATGGCAATACAGTGTTAGTAGATTTTTTTGCTTCTTTTTGTCATTGAAAATCATCTTCAGGGCTAATTGCTACTTTTTTTTTTTTTAACTGAAGAAACATGTTTTTTCCAGGATTATGTTCATTAAGAGAGTGTTTGCACAATTTATAGATTCTAAATACAGTAAGGAAAAGAGGAGTAACCTAGGAAATACTGAAGGGAGGAGACCTTTTTACTTCTTTTGTGGACTGCATTTACATCTGTGTAACATTTTCTGTTCTAAACAAAATGCATCAGAAACTCTGCAAGCCCAGGCACAGCCAACAGCCTGAAAAATGGTGCAGAATGATACTGCCTGAATATTCCTCCAGCATTTCCCACACCAATGTCTGTGCATGCACAACACAGGATGGTAAATTCTGTGTGATGGTCAGTCCATACCTGGATGGTATTTTGAGGGAATTTGGGACCAGCAGTTGTTTCTTTAGTAACTTTAGAAACTAGGAACTATTTCATAGTACACTTCATGTCACACTGTGCCCTGAGGCTCGTGGAGCTGCAGTTCCAGAAGTCCTGGATAAATGCAGAAAATGTTCCCTTTCCTCAGACAGTTATCTACTGAGAAACTGAGAGAGGGTCACGGGGATTTGGTGCTGGAAAGGTCTGAACTGGACACACTCCTTGGCCAAAGAGCTCATGCTCTGTGTGATATCAACTGCTTTGAAAATTTCAACCTTTGGCCTCCTTACAGTATACAGCATATAGAATTTGCTTTAGGAAATAAGCTTAAAAATTTTTTGCTTTAATTTGAAGCTCGACTGAAGTCAAATTTCAGGCAGAGTTTTGCTATGAATGAAGAATTCTCACCAATTTCATCTCCAGAAAAACTCCTTCACAGAAGATTGTTCTCCTCTGCCACCTTTCCATTACTGTCTGGAGTGATTAACATGCATAGATGCTTCAGCTAAAGAATAAAAGGCCTAGACCTTTTAATTTTGTAAGAAAAATATTACATTCAGTAGAAAAAACATTCATCAGTGTTGTATGTGTGCTGCTTTTGTCTGGTATAAAGCCAATTTTCTTTGTTGGGGCTGCTATGGGGCTGTGCCTTGGCTTTGTGCTGAAGAGTGTTGATAATTCAGGCTGGGGGTGAACACTACCTTGGGAGGGGACACAGCCAGGACAGGTGACCCCAGCTGACCAGAGGGACATCCCAGACCAGCTGGCATCGTGCTCAGCATGTAAAGCTGGGGGAGAAGAGGAAGGGGGGTGTTTGGAGTGATGCTGTTTGTCTCCCCAAGTAACCACCAAGCACGATGGAGCCCTGTCCTGCTCATGGGAAGTGGTGGAAAAATTCCTTGGCTTGCTCTGCTTGTGTGTGCAGCTTTTGCTTTCTCTGTTAAACTTCTCTCAGTCTGTGGATGCTGACAGAGAAATTTTTAGGCATCAGGCAGCAGCAGAACCTGGGAAAGCAAGTCAGACTTTGCCTTGCATTGCTCTGGAGGAAGACATTCCAAACAATTTCTAATCTCTGCATCTGCTGTTTTTGCAACTTGTTGACTTGCAAAGATGTTCATGAAAGGGTGTTGGTCTGAATGACCAACGATGTTTCATTGTATCAGAAGACTGTATAAAAAGGATGTGCCTTTTGAACATTTTTAACATTACTATATGCCCTTCAAGAAGATTGGAGTGTGTCCTTATTTCAGCCATCCCGAATATATAACGATACTCAGTCCATGAGGTTCCTCCCTTCACTCTCCTGATCCTCCTCCATCCCAAGCTGCTGCACTGGTGCCATGTCACCAGGTGGGGTGACACGTCACCAGGTGGGGTGACACCACAGCAAAGGGGTGCAAGCACTCAGGAGCAGTGTGGAGAACTCTGGGTTTTCTGTTATGAGCAGCTGAACTTTCAGTGAAGAGAATAAACCTCTGCAGATGAGTGACTTAATGAGGGAAGTGCAGTTGATTCATCTCTGGAGCAGACAACTCTTGCAGATGAGGCCATCACTCAGCTCAGCCAACTGCTAAACAAAATACATCACTCAAATCTTTGGGAAAACTGTCAGTTTCCAGGGATAGAATGATAACTGTCTAAAAACTGACCTTAGTCCCAAATACTCAAATTGAGTACAGATAGAAGCAGTTACAGCCATACATTGTATTGGCAAACATTCCTTGTGGCATTTCAGCAACAGATGCAGATTGCAGATGCTAATATGTGATGCAGATGCCAGTATGTTTTTGGATTTTTTTTAAAGATTCTTGGTTTTCCAGGACTAGATTGAGCTGTTGGACATTGGAACAAAGACAGAGGTGTCTGGATAGGTGTATCAAGCAGTAACTGCTGCTCTGCAGAGAATCCCACTGCAGGTGTGGGCAGCAGCTATCCAGGGCACTGTTTCCAGTCAGGCAATTCCAGTTGGATCCAAGAGTCAGTGAAGTGGTGAAATTGTGTTTGACAGTCCCAGGGAAATGCAAAGGTGTTTGTGTTACCAATAATGACCTGGACAGGCTCTGAAACACTTTAAATTTTTGGTAATAAGAAATGGGGGAGAGGGGGAAATAACTTTTAAAAATGAACAGGGATCCATTTCTATCTTGGAAGTGACATTTTCAAACTTTACATGCTACCCTGGTGGGGTGGGTGGCAGCGGGGAGGTGGGAGAGCCCCTGGGGTTCTCCTGCCCTGGAAATCTCTCAGGTGCTCTGTTAGGGCAGAGGAGGAGCTCTGAGATGGCAGAGGATAATTGTGGTTCTCCCTACTGACAGAGGACTTATTGAGTAAGAAAACAGAATTTCCAAATTAAGTGTTTTAATTAAAATAACACAGTTTTGCAGAGAATTTAGCAATCTCTCTGATCGTTTCAGGCTCCTGTATGTGAATAAAATGTTTTTAAAAAGCCAACAAAGAGCCTCAAACACCTGGATCTGAGCCATTATCTCCCCTAGGCAGAGACTGGCAATGGCTTTTTTAAATTTCTTAGTTCTTGTGAGATAATGAACAAAAGTGCATCAGCATAAATAAATGTTAAAGAATCTGAGACAGGAAGACTTTTGAACGCATAACACCATATTGGGCTGTAAATTAATTTGGGGTGCTATTTCAAGAGGAATATTCAGATAGAGGAATTTATTATAGTTCAATAATTTCTGAATTTTTACTAATTAATATATTACAACCAAATTACTTCAGTGACATTTTGGGGACCAAATTAAATAAAATGTCTATGGTATGTTAATTTGAGCTCATGAAAGTCTAATTTGAATATGTAATTTGGATCAATTAGAAGTCTCTTCTGAACTTTAGTGATAATAGAAATGTAAAAAAGACTGGGAAGCTGTTAGGATTAAGAGTGATACATCTGGGAAAAGCAAATTACAGTGTAATTTTTAAAATGTAAATGAAGCTTAAAATTTAAAGATAATATGCATATATATATAAACATGTGCAATATCTGAAAGAACTCACAGTTCTTTAAAAAAAACTCTATAGATAGTAAATTTTTTTCATCGTTAATCCTCAGTTTTCCCTGCAAAATATCAAGACTATAGTTATATTTTTACTTCCAAAGAAACTGTAAGTTTGAGAACTCTCCCAGAAACACAAGTAGCATTTATTTTATTCAAAAAACTTGAGAACAAAAACTGCAGTCTAAATTTGGCCCTTGTGAATTGAAACTGGGTTTAAGTCAGGGTAAATGGGATTTACCCTGCTCTTGAAGTTTCAAGAATATGTACAAGATATGTAACAGCTCCTTAGCAAGGTACTTGAGCAAAAGATGTGGGTGAAGCTGGGTTTGTGGGTTTTCTGCTCCCTGCTCAGTGGGAGGATCCAAGGGACAGCCATGGTTAGGCAGGGATTGTCCCTCCCGTGTCCCCTGGCTGTCCCTGTGACCCTCTGTGCTCTGGGGAGCCAATTTTACTGTTCCAGCCAGGAGCAAACAGCCAGGTGGGCAAAAGCAGGAGTGACCAAAGCACCTAAAATCTCCTGAGGGCTCCAATTCCTTTTATTGTGACTTGAGAGCTGTCTCTGCCTGCAGCAGGGGCTGTGCCTGCAGCAGGGTCCAGCCCAGCCCTGCTGCCTTCTCCTCCCTGCCCTGGGCAGCTCCAGCTCCAGGTGCTCCCTGGCGATGCCTGGGTGTGCATGAGAGCCCTGCAGAGAGGCCTCTCTGGAAAAGATGGGCTCTAACAAAATCTTGCCAAGGTGCTCACTGCCTGACCCTCTGTTTTGGGGAATAACTGAATTTTTCTGCCAGCAGTCCAGAACGTTGATGTGCAGGAGTGGTTACTGCTACTTACCTGGAATGAGCTAATGAGCTCTTCAAGAGCACTGGAATGTGTCTCTTCAAGATAAAAAAAAAAAAAAAAAAAAAAAAAAAAAAAAAAAAAAAAAAAAAAAAAAGCCATGGAATAGATTTTATCTTCCATCAAAATTAAAATCTCAATTTGAAACGCCATTAATGAAAATCCAGAGGTGTATTTGGGACTGCAGTGTCTTGCATGGCAGCTTTATGCATTGCTGCTATACCACTAGACTTGTGATATCATAATTATCATTTAAAAAAATAGGGCATAAACCCCCTACAATGCTCATTTGAGAAGAGACAAGAATAATTAAACCCACAGATACTATCAATGGAATTGAGCTCTGGTTAATTTAAATCCACACTGGGCCATTTTACACACTGCTTCCCAGAAGTTACAGAGAAAAGCTGATGTTTATGCTGCAGGAGGACATGATTCAGATTCCAAAGGAGTTTGTTTTAAACAAATTGCTACATGTTTATGGGAACGAACATGTTTGCAGTCTACAGCACTGCATTAAGTGTAGCTATGATTTCAGTTGGCTTCTTGCCCTGAATTTAAAATAATTTCCTTCTAAGCCATACATTACATCAATTCAATTGTATATTAAGACAAACCCTGCAATACTGAAATTACTATTACCTGTACAGATCCACAGTGAGTTTGTGTACCTGGATATTTGACTGCCTGAGCCACAAGCTTTAGAAAAGAAGATGTTAAAAATAAAAAAAAAAAGGGTTTTTTTTTATTCCTCATACAGTGGATTTGTGGCAAGGAACAACCCAAGTTTTTAATAAGGTGCAAATTACAAAACCTGGTTTTTGCTGGTATCCAAATGGTGATGAATTTTCACCATGCACTTCCTCCATAGCATTGTGTCCAACGGGATGGGCTGAACTGCAGCATTCCCAGTCAGGAGTGTTCCTGCTACACCACTCTAATGTAGGTGTTTTGTAAAAATTCATTTGAAATATCAAGAAGCAGAAGTGTAGCTAAAGCTCAGGATAAGAAATAGGTATCTTTTAAACAAAAGTAATTTGTCTTCTAGAGGGGAAGCAGTCCTCAACACATATAAGTTTATTTATGGAGAACTGGGCTTCAAATATTAGTCTTACTAACTTACACTTAGCTGTGTGTACAGGATTGGGGTTTAACATAGTTTTTCCTTTTTCTTGCCACTTTAGTAAGTGCAGTTTTACATTACTTCAAATATTCTTCACCAACATGTACTAACTTTTAGGAATCATAGTGGTTTCACCATCTACTAATTTGTGGGATTTAACATTCTGAGGCAATGACTAGCAAATTGTGTGGTGGGTTATTTTGGAGTTTTGTTGGTTTAGTTTGTGGGTTTTTTTGTATATGTATTTTCTGGTTTCTCTGGGGTACCATCCTTTATTCTTAAGCCTGACAATATCAGTCAAACACCTTATTTCTATTTTTTTGAAAAACAGATAACCTGATCTAGTTTTACTCTAAAGCTCTGAGCTGTCTCAGTGATATTTGCTTGCAGTTTGAGAGCATTTGTGAGCAGCCTGCCCGAGAGCCTGACATGTGTCAGAGGAGCAGGGAATGTGCCTGGGAACTCAGGATTCCAGCCCTTGTGAACGGGTGGGAACTGAGGGTCTCTCTTTTGGGGTGCCCCTCGGGGAGCCACGGGGTGATGCAGCAAAGTCTCGTTTACATTTTCACCCTGCTCGTGGGCCATCTGAGAGATGGGCAATATCTTGGTTCCTGCAATCAACCTGGTAGTGCAGAAGGACTGAATTTTGTTTTACCAATTAACAGACATCATTAATATAAAAACAAAGTTGTAAAAATCCTATTAGAGGGGTAAAATGACTTTTGGTAAGTTTTCAACTCCTCATTTCCTAATTCAAACCATAGAGTTGGTGGAATGCTCTTTTTCTCACTTTCTCAAAAACAATTAAAATTGATAGTTTAAATTCATGGTTTTCCCTTAAGTAAATAGCAAAAGTCCTACAACATTTTCATCTTCGTATACAACTATTCATAAGAAAGTTCAGATAAATTGGCATGTGGGAATATATTTTTTTTCATATGCGTGATGCATTTTAAAATTTTGATCTGTAGAGTTTGGAAGAAAATGTAAACAGAACCCAAACAAATCCTGCCTGGTCCAGTGCCATCGGTATGTGGTGTGCTCTGAAGGGTCACTTTCCCCATAGATTAAGCAAACGTGGAGAGATGTTGCAATATCTGTGCAAAAGGAAACCTGCAAATGTGTAAAATGTGTAACCTGCAAAATCTCACCTCTGAGCCTCACAGTTATCCAGTGTGGGACCAGGCAATAATGTCCAAACTGTTCAGCAGAGATGAGGAAGAGCTTAACAAGCAGCAGACATCTGGCCAGAATGTGATGCTATTAAAAAATAAAAATCCAGAGGTTAATACTTGGTGGTGAGTTTGGGTCAGAAGGCAGTGAACAAGTTTTTTAACCCATGCACTAAGTTAGGAACACCCTTCAATGCTGAGCTACTGAATGAACCCTATCTTAAATTACTTATCTTTACAGGATCTTTTCATTTTACCTCTACTGCCCCAGAAACCTGTCACACTGAGCACACCTCTATCTTTAGATAAAAAGGCTTTTTCAACTCAGCAAGTTGTGGTTGGTTGAGATAATGCAAAGTTTTGATAGCTGTAAAATAGCCTTAGCAGAAATGAAAGAGACTTGAGCCAAGAATCTTTGTCAAAAGTTAGTACCTGTCACAGGTTTCTCACCAAGTTCACTACTTTCAAGAAGACCACTTTGGAATTAAGAGGAGTTGGCTTTAGGTTAAAACAGAATTATCAGTTCTCAGTGGGGGTCTGCCTAGAGATCAAGCTTGGAACCAGAAATCCATACTCTATGAAAAGCTTTCTTAAAGCAGCTTCTCTTTGAGGTGGTGGTAAAATTCTGCCAAGAGCTGTTAATCCTGGTGACCTGAGTGTCCTTAAATTAATATCAAGAGCTGGAAGGATCTGCAACACAGGGTGGGTTGTTACAGGTTTGAGGGTCAGATGAACTCCTGTGATTGAGTGTGGCTGTTCTTTTCTCTTTGTCTGCCTGTGGGTCTATGACAGTTTCTCAAAAACTTTGCCATCTCCAGATGCTAACCCAAGATTTGGAAAATGCTGGCTCAGGCATTGCTTTCTGAAGTATTTAATGCTTGAAAAGGGCAAAGGTGTGACAGGGGGGCAAATGTCCTCACCTGGGGGAGCCAGTTCCTCTGCCAGGGCCACTTTCAGTATCTACTGATGACATTCTGAGACTCCAATAAAAGTGCTGCACCTTTTGATCAATATTTTTAATCAATTTTAATTGCTGAAGAAGGTAGTTTGTGAGCCCAGCTAGGAACCATATCTTGAGCCAACTTTAGAACTTTGGCATGAAAAGAGGAATTTTAACCTGGCCTTCTAAAATGATAAAGGTAGATTTAATTGTTGCACAAATGCATTCAAACATGAAATTACAATCAATCAATTGTTTGTGGGTTTTTGTAGTTCAGTAGTTATTTTTGTAGTTCAGTAGTTACTTGGAACATTCCATGGATACTTGGGAGTGTACTGAAATGAGTGCCCTTTAATGGGAAGTGCTTACATCCATTACTACAGGAAAATATCTTTCAGACCAATAAATTATATATTTTGTTAAATTTCTCCCCTCAATGCCAACTAATGAATTGCCTTTTATGATTTCACCTTGGATATATAGGAGCCCCCTGACAGAGCTCATGTGCAGAGAGGAAACCCAGCAGCAGCTCAGCCTTGGCAGTACTTTGGTAGTTCTTATACAATACAACACCAAAGCCAAGCAGTACACAGAAGCAGCACAGCTAGAATTGTATCAAGTCAGGTAAATCAAAAGGCAAACCAATTTTTAAAATTTTTCTTTTAATGAAGAAATACATGCTAACATATATTTAGTACTTCTGGGCTGATGGAGAATTTTTCAGGATATGCAGTTCCCATGATATTGCCTTGGCCTATATACTTTCAGAAGATTTAGATTCCAGAAAGTTTATGCCACATGATGACAAGATTCTGAACAAACTTATCCCTGACAGCAGTTTTCTGCAATTTGTTCACCTCCATTTTCTGCAGCTGAAGCCTAAGCTGACTGGGCATACATGTCCTGAGGAGGCAGAATTGCATCTCCCTGGGTTTATAGAGTTCGAAAAGTTGATTATGTGTTTTCAATAGCAATTTTCCAGGCCAGTAGTTTACTGTATCAATTACTGTATGCTGGGGGATGTGTAACAGTTCCTGTTGCACAAATGCACAGCAGATATGATATCAAAGGATGGCAGTTTCAGAACTACCTTGTGTTTTTTTCTTCCTTCAGTTCCTATTTTTCAGGTTTCTGTACTAAGCATCTGGAAGGTTGCATCAGATCTGCTGATCATTAATTTGGTTTTCCCCATAAAAACAGTACAAGCAATCAGCAAACACAGTGTTGAGGTACTTAAGAGTGTCCATTAAAATGAAATAGTATTCAGTGGCAGCAAATGCTAAATTATTTAAAACAGAGAAGATAATCGAGAATTCTTTGGAAATAAGTTTTCTCTGAGGCAAATATATCAGGCTGTAGGGAAAGGAACAAATCAAGATGCTGCTATCTAGAATGGAAGAAATGCAGAATATAGGAGCACAGGATTTAAACCCTCTGATCTAAATCTCCACAGGAACTGTGCAAAAGGTCCTTAGCTCTAAAGAGAACATATTACCTACTCCAGCTCTTGCCATCCACTGCAGCCCACAAAGAAATCTCCCAAGATTACAACAAACCTACATTTTTTGGAAAAGAACAAAAGCCAAACCATGTGTTATAGGACTGGAACAGCCTAAAAGCTTGTGTTCTGCTCCTTAACTAGCTGGAGAAAATGCTAAAAAAGCCCACAGATGACCCCAAGATTATGACTGCCCATCAAAGCAAAAGCTTCATTTCTGGAGCCCCAAGTGACTAAATGGATACATAAATAAAGTGCAGATGTGAAATAATGAAGAAGAATTATTATTTTTTTTTTAGAGGACATTCTGTACCCTGTTATTCATCATTCTGGACAGAGAGGAAGCCTTAATTCTAAATAAAACAGGGAAAGAATTTGCAGAACAGTTTGACGTCTTCGTGTCACCCTCAAGTTCTTTCTCCATCAATTATCTACAAGTAGATTGAATCTAAATCTTTCTGCTTGTTCTGTATAACTATGTAAGATGATAAAGAGAGGTCTGGGGACTGAACTTGTCTCAGGTCCCACAGCTTACTCTTAACTTGATGAATCTTGTTGAACAACACTCTCCCTTCAGCTCTCCAGAATGCTACATGTGTGTAGTGAGTGATAACGAAAAGAAGCAGTGTTTGCTTTTGTAATATATGCCATAATTTACATCAGCTTGTCATTATCTGAGCATAAAGGATGTGTAGAATAGTTTTGTGCTGTTCTATCTGTCCTTTACTTGGTAATTAAGAGTGCACTGATACAGATGTATTGTAGGCAGATATTATCCAAGTCCTGACAAAGAACCAAAATTATTCATCTAATCTATCATGATGGCCATCTTGAATACTAACTAGGGCACTTCTTGATCAGAATTGTCAAAAGACACTTCCTCTGTGCTCCTGCCAGGGAACATCTTTGCTGGCAGATTCTGTCTTTCATATGAACTACAAATCTCTCCTGTTCCGTTTGCATTTCTCTGGCCATGAAGAATCATAGCAGCATAAATGTGTCTGTCTTTTCTTCCTTCCATTCTCTGCTGAATTTATTTTTATAGAAAAGCCTTTCATGACTTTGTTAACATGTTTTTCTTGGCAGGATAATTCTTAAAGCTGCCTGCATTTTTTTTATTAATACATACAATTGTATCAGTCCTTCACTTCTGCCTGTGGGGTAGACAGCCCAGACCAGAGGATCTAATTCTGTTTTTGACACTTAGTCACTTCTACTGACTTCAAAGGAGTTTATTCTTATTTATCCTGTGGATATAATAGCAGACTCAGGCTTTTCAATAGACAGTAATGTGGTGTTTTTGCATAGCTTAAAACTGAGTTTTACTGGGGATGAGTGTGTAAGTTCCCACTGACATTGCACACACCATGAACATCCTGGGGAGAGAGTTTGACCCTGAACAGGAGGAAAGATTCAAACTACTACAGCCACTTGATGGGAAATTTTATCACACCCAAGGGTATGGAGCTTGTCACTTGGGAGCTATGTGCTTTGTAACCTCAGTGAGACACAAAAATTTATTAACTTGGCAGGCGTTTCCAGTGTTTTATTATTCAAGGGGCAGGATCTGTTGCATATTTCAGGAGTTTCAGCCAAGTGATCTACTTGGGGTTCAATTAGTTGGTCTTAAATTCCTGCAGTCCTGCTCTAGTCTCTGGTGATAACTCAATTTTTAATATAGTGTTTTCTTTCTATATTAAATTTTAATAAATTAGTGCTCAAGTTGTAGTATTGATTTTGAAAATGCTTTAAGTGCGAATCTTCCTGATTCTCATGTATTTTGAATGCTATGAAAGTAAAAGCTGAGGAATCATAGATGCTCATAATTTTATCACATTTGGGACAATTTCTGAGCAACAATGCAACTGCAGAGAAATCTGGAATATTAAATATAGCCAAAATTGAAGTGCCTGCTAAAGGTCACAGGTTTACTGGGCTGGATCACCTTGACAGAAAGGTTGTAAGTATTTTACCACAGATAAAGAATGTATTTCTTCCTTTAATTCACATCAGAAATGAGTTTTCCAAAACTCATTTCTGATTTTGTTTTTAGAAAGCAGGAACTGCTGTGGATACCCAGGATGGAAAACCTCAGCCCACCAAAGTTACAAACCGCACAATGCTGGGTGACACACTGGGATGGCTCAGGCTTCTGAAAGTCTAAATACCACTGCCACCTCTACCTGAATGTAATACAAACAGTATTCCTCTTCTAGAAATGAAAACTGGCATGCTTCTACTAACACAGCTAAAGGTTTGAATGCCTTCTACTCTGTCAAACATTTCTTTGTGGGATGATGGCCTGAGATGTCAGATGGCAAACTCTGGGAGATGCTTTCCCATCAAAGGCATCTGTGCTCATTGATAACAAGCTGGGCAGTTCCACTGGCAGCTTGAATTTTCCTCTAGGTCATTAGTGTGGATAGATTGCTATCAGCTGTCTGGGCTGCTTTATTCTCCTGACACCATTTTTAACTCAGTTTGTACTCTGAAGAACAAATGCATTTTAGTTCTGCTTGTGTATAAGCCCTTGCATAAATTCATGGACAAGTTTTCCTTGCAGCTCCTCTCCTTGCCTTTAAAAGTGTGATTGCTCCTGTTGTGAGTTATGTGTCCAGAATACCAAGTATGTTTGGGGTAACACACACTTTTTAAAGTATCCCAAGATCTATTTTACTTTAAATTTGAAGAAACAAGACAGAACTTTTAATTTATAACAGTGCATTCTTAGGCGCAAAGCTTTCACTGTGACAAGACCTGCTAAAATGTGTAAATCCTCAAAGTACACTATGTTGAAGTTAATTTGACTATTGGATACACATCATGCTATTTTTTTTTTCTATGAATATCCAGAGTTTGAGTTTTGTTTTGCCCCTTCCGGTCCTTTTTATGTAATTTTATTTTTAAGTCCATGTGTGCTGAGAAGCCAGGTCCTGGCAATGAGGTAAGGACCCTTGTGAGAGCTGTAAGATGTAGAACACAGTGCCAACCAACATCCCCCAGGCTTCAGAGTAATGCTCTTCTGCCTGTGGTGTTTACTGTAACACCTTTTTATGGTCTGTGCAATTCTTGTAAGGGTCTAAAAATACCAATCAAATATTAATGGCAAAATTCTGACACTGCTTTAAATAGATAAATCAATAAGACCAATGTTACAGTACTCTGAAAGAGTTTCGGTTCAGCAGGAATGTGATTTTCTTTTTTTTTTCTGTGAATGGTTGTGTAAGGGATGTCAGACATAAGCCTGCAGGGGAGAAGAGGGACAGTGGCACTGTGGGGCACTGTGGCACTGTGGGGCACTGTGGGGCACTGTGGGGCACTGTGGGGCACTGCAGCACAGTGGGGCACTGTGGGGCACAGTGGGGCACTGTGGGGCACTGTGGGGCACTGTGGGGCCCTGTGGGGCACTGTGGGGCACTGTGGGGCACTGTGGCACTGCGGGGCACTGCAGCACAGTGGGCACAGCTGGCACCTCCAGCAGTGCCTCCTCCTGCCCTGGGCACAGAGCAGCCACTGGGGCCTGTGGCTCCTGTGTTTCCCCATCTCCCCCTCCTCAGCACCACCCTCTCTGATCTCCAGCCAGAGTCTGATGAAGGCTCTCAGAGCCCTGGAGGAGCAGGGTCCCCCTGAGCAGAGGCTCTGAGAGCTGCACAGGGACCTGGCCTGGGGGCTCAGGAGAAGAATCAGCACTGCCTGACCCAAGCTCTCCTCATTGCCACAGTCCTGGGCATTATCTGTGTATACCCATCAAAGCTGGCTTTGATGGCAGCTTGATAACTTCAAATTAAATTCTAAAATTGTTGTTTGAAGCCCCTGCACAGCAGGGTGAAGCTGATGAACTCCACACAAACAAAACCCAGCATCACTGTTCCATGTTTGGTCCCTGGGTGAGATATTTGCTGCTGGGCTCTTTCTAGAACATGAAACAAAACTTGGTGAAAAATAACTTTGCATTTTCAGAGGGGTGCTTCTTGGTCTAGTTAAGGCATGAATAATTATGTTTTCTGAAAGAAATACCAGTAGGCAATGGCAGCTGGTTGTGAGCAAGGTCTGGTTTGTGCATAGGAACCTGAACTGGGAGATGTGTTTTTCCTCTGGGCCTGCTCTTATAGCCTGGCACTGTTCTATTTTTCAAGGCCAAAGAAAGAACTTGTTAAGAAAAATCCTGAAAATGTGTTTTGTTTGGCTTTTTCTTTAGAAAATGCTATTTCTCTGATATCAAGATGGTCTGGAAAAAAGAGGTTACTTGGATTTTTTTTTTTTTTAATAATTCAAGGAAATTTGACAAGCTCTGTGCTTGATATGTAATTTTCAAATCTTACTAAATATGCTGTGGCATAATTTACAATGTAAAGGTAGAGGAAAGCAACATCAGAAAGAAGTATTTGAAGAGGGTTTTTTAATTATTATTTTATTTTATGAAGAAAGGAATGAAATTTGGGGGCAATTTTGGCTGCAGTGACTGTGAATTGACTGTTCAGGATTCAGACAAAGACAAACAGCAGGGTCCTGGCCTGTTCAGGGATTTGCTTGGAAGAATCTCATGGGATACATCCAGTGAGTTTGGGCTTCTGACACAGCCATGAACATCCCCTGTGGCTCAGCACCATGCCCAGCTACTGAAGTGTGGAATTAGGAGGTAATTTTAGATTGCAAAGGCTTTGCTTAGGAAAACTTCCAGTGCACTGAGATGTAATTTGCTTGGAAGATGGAGTAATTAAGAAAATTTATCTATTTGTTAGTTTTTCAGAGACTCAAGTAACAAAGCTTTCAGTGTATTCAGACATTACTTTGAAACGCTGGCATTGCCAGTCTCACTTGGCTGCCTTTAAAATAACTTTACTGGATTTATGAAAAGGTTCTAACACATGTATCTATCAGGTGTTGAGTTCTAAGCAACTTGCAGGGAGAGGGGATATCTCTGGGCTCAGATAAAGCCACAATCTTATTAGAGTTGTCTGGAAATAGCTTATCTGCTATTCTTAGCTGCCAGCTGCAGACAATGTAAAAATAATTGTCGTGCTCTTGAAGGTGTCCACAATTTAATTATCTGTTGTAATTTTTAGGGATGCCATATCTGTATTAATATGAGATTATATTGTATAAAGGCTAATTTTTCAGAAAGAAAAAGGAAGATCTACAATATGTTTGACAAATTTCCTCTCTGTCTTTAGTTGCTGTGGTAATTCATGTGGGAGAAATCATGGCAAACAGAGAGGGAAAAGCTACCCACAAAGTGCTACGCAAAGATTTTGATCACTCATCTCAGAAGGTACTAGACAACAAAAAAGATTATTTAGGATAGAAGTGAGGTGAAACAAAACTACATTGTGCTTAAAGAAACACAAGGCTGCATCTTCTCACTGTGCTCCTGTCCCTCCTTGTGGGGTTGCACAGATTCTTCTTTAGACCTGCATGAATTCTGCTCAAGCCTTACACATTTGTAGTGATGTTATCCTGGTCCTGGGCATTAGGGATGTTGTGGGACATCTCCAAGGTCTCACCACATTTGGCCTGAGCTTAGATGGTTGGATTTCTTGATTAACTATTGTTGCTTGACTTATTTAAATTGTAGTCCAAAGCCCTGTAAGCATGAACTTTTTGTGAAACTGTCAGAAATACATACCTGGTGTGCTGCCTCTTGACCATGACACGGAGGGAAAATAGTAAAAGCTTGGCTTCTGTTCCATGCTGTGTTTGTCTGCAGAGGGTTACTGCAGTAAGGCTGTTGTGTTTCTGGACAGTTCATCATTTACACCCACAGGGGGGTTTTCTCAGCCACCCTTCCTTTTTCAGTGAAATGAAATGTTTAATTCTGTCATGTGCTTCAGTTTTGATTGCTGCTAATTATTGCTGAAGATGGTTTGGTGGATATTGCTGGTATCTGATGCTGTGAGGACACTGCCTGTGCTTGTGAAAATCCTGGCATCTCAAAAGTTGATGCCTCTCTCCCTTTTACTATTAGTTGGCTGAGGAAAACAGCAGTTGTGCCACTAACTGTGAATTAAAGTTTGTATCAAAAGGCCCAACATATGCACTAAAAGCACCTGCTGCTTGTGTGCAGAGAAGTGGGTATAGCTGAGCATGTGTTTTAGGCAGGGAAAAGAATAGAGCTGCACATTTCTGGAGCTGCTCTGAAGCATTAGCTGCTAATGTTTGACATGTGCATTCTTAATGTCCATGCATATGGACAGGATTGGCATAGGGTGTCACTTTGCCTTGTTTTATCTCATGAAGGGTTTTTAGGATTTAGTGACTGATCCTTGACATTAATGCAATTTCTTCTCCCTACATGATTTTCCACATTCTCTGAAACTCCAGATGATATTTCAGGATGTTTTTTTGGAGGTATCCAAATCCTGTGCATGTGTCTGATTTGAGTATTGCTTTCTTTTGTTCACCTGACTTTGTATTTTAATTTCGTACCAGCTCTCAGTGAGCACAGCTCTCTCTGATTCCCAGCTGTGATCTCAGAGTTTGCAGTCTGCTTTACACAGCACAGAACAGCTCCCAAGTTATGTCTACAGTGCTTAAAGTAACAACAATAATAATAATAATTAAAAAAAAAGAAATACAAGTATGGGTTTATACATTGCAATCACACATGTGAGAAACTCCATGTCTGCTCAATGCACTTACTGGGAATAATTATATGGGCTCCAGTCCTGATTGCAGAGTGTTTGTACCCATAAAAATAATGATTCCTACAAGTCATGCCACTTTCATCATTGATGCTAAACCATTCCAAGGTAGCTGATTAGGGAAAAAGAGTTTGTTCTTGTATTCCCTACACACAGGAGTACTTTTCCAGACATATTTATTTTCCTTTGTGTTTAGAGGAAAGCCAGAATTGCTCAGGAAGCTGGGTACACATTAGATAATCTCAGGCTGATAGTTTCCTTCCAGAAGATTAGCACTGGAAATAATAGATGCTGCAGTAAAGGAGGATGCCCCACTTCTTGCAGTTTTGAGTTGTATTCAGCTCCATAAAAATGAAGGAATTGGTCCCACCCAGTTGTTTTTTAGCAAGGGATCTTGAAAGTCATTGTCATTCAGCTTACAAACTCCACTGCTCTGGAGTATTGCAACATCTTGTTTTTGCAGCATCTTTCCTGTTTCAGCAATCAGCAGATAATTTGGGCTAGTGATGAATTTGGATTTCTTTTCTGGTCTGTGATGACTTGCTGGTGTTGCCAAATGGTGTTACTGGATTATATTGCACAGTGGGGGTCACCAAATGCTGAAGGAAAACTTCAAGTTGTTTTGTCTCTTACCTGCCAGCTTAGAATTTTGTCCCCTCTTCTTGTGAGTGGCTTCAGCTAGGTGTGAAATCAGTCTTTCCTATTTAGGTCATGTTCATCTTTTCTGTAAAAAAAGACATCTGGCATATATTGACAAATTTATATGACTCAACTAGGATTAACCTGGATAAATCATTTTTTGTCATTGTGATTTACCACTGAGATTTTACCTGTTTCAGCATGTAAATATAATGGCTGCTTCTGAACAGCCTTGTGTTTAATTATTAACACAATTTGACTGTAACTGCTGTCTATAACCTGGAGTACCTGACCAGAACTGCAGACTCCAGGGATGTGATGGACAGGAATCTTTGAAAATGCCTTGACTGCAAACACAGAGCTTTGGTATCCTCCTGAGAAATAAGAATAATCCTTTTTTTGGCAATTGTAGCACAGAGTCATAGTACTGTGATTTGTTATTATTTATGGAAGCAGGTAATAGATTCCAACCAGATGTATTTTTATTGTCATTTTTTGTTGTTGTTCAAAATGTCTGTATCACACAAAGGATTGCCTTTGTAAACAGAGAAAAAGCCCATTTCAAAGGTCTTTGTATGCTGAGAAAGTTCTGATATGAATTTTCTCCCAAGAAAACTCAGATGAAACTTGGGGGGCAGGGCATTTTCCATCTATTGTTTCAGCTCAAAATTCTGAAAATATTGATTTTTTTTTTAGTCATTATGGTATAGATTAAAATAAAACTACTCCTGAATTTAACCCTTTTCTAGCTGTAGCATCTACAGCTCATGTATTACAGCAGGAATTATTTCCTAATTTGAATTCCAAGAAAAGTATGTATGCAAATGGTTTTATCAGTTTAATAAACTGTAGCAAAATCTCTGTTATAGTCCTGTTTTCTCCTTGTAGCCATTGAGAGTGGATATGTGGGTGCTAAAGGAAGGAATCGTTGCCTTCATGAGTAAGAAAGGATGGGAATGATCCTTCTGTTTCTTTGTGAATTAGGGGGTGGAAAGCTGAGATCTGGCACTGTATCCAAAATGGAAAGGACATTTTCATTGTCCTGCCTCTATGCTTGTCATGCTTAGGTATAAAGATTTTCCCAGTCTTTGCATAGGTCCCTGAATCCAATCAAAGTATATCAGCAATTGAAACATGCACATTTTCTTTATTTGGACACTTGGGAGCACCTCTCAGCATTACTGACAGCAGTGCCTGCAGTGATGCTGTCCACCCATGCCATAAGTATAATGTATATTTTTAAACTGAATTGCTAGGTCAGAAGAATCAGGGAATTGCTGTTTTAAACAACAACAACAAGACAAAAAACCTAATGATGAAGGAAATATGGCACTTTAAAAATGTGAAAATAAGCATCCTGCAGACTCTGGATATGAAATTGTCAAGAGCAGTTTATGAAAACAGCTTTGGCACTGAAGAAGTAAAGCCTAATAATTTTTAATAGGCCTATAAATTTCTCTTATGAAATGCAGCTACTGTAAACACCTCTTCCATATTTTCCCAAGTGTTTATGCAGTGTTGTTAAGTGCTGGTAAAGAGACACCATTGCCACATCCGACCCCTGCCCTCTGAAGGAGCTGCAAGCTCATTGGGGGGTGGCAGGACAGAGTGGAGAGCAGTGGACAGTGTGGGCAAAGAAAAGTTGACTCCAAAATGGATCAAGAAGATGGATATTTTAATGAAAATTGTAGGGAGTTATGCAGTTATGTGGGCTAGTTTGGGACTCCGCTTGAAGAACTGGGAGAGATGAGGGCAGGAGGGACAGAGGTGGCATCAAATCTCTGCTGGTTTCTCTAGGGATTCTGAAACCAGTGTTGCTCTGAGCAGCCCCAGCCCCTACCTCCTGAAATGTTTAACGAGCCCAAGTGATGAACAAGGGACAGGCACATGAACCCTTCTGGTTCCTCAGCTGTCCCCTCAAGTAGAAAGCAGCTGCTGCTGGGAGAGGAGGTGTCAGTGCTGGGACATGCAAGGGCTGAGGCTAAGGGACTGTGAGCTCTGCCCAGGGGCTGTGTGAGCCCTGCCCAGGCTGTGTGAGCCCTGCCCGGGGCTGTGAGCCCTGCCAGGGCTGTGTGAGCCCTGCCCGGGGCTGTGTGAGCCCCAGTGGGGCTGTGTGAGCCCTGCCAGGGCTGTGTGAGCCCTGCCCGGGCTGTGTGAGCCCCACTGGGGCTGTGTGAGCCCTGCCAGGCTGTGTGAGCCCTGCCAGGGCTGTGTGAGCCCCACTGGGGCTGTGTGAGCCCTGCCCTGGCTGTGTGAGCCCTGCCCTGGCTGTGTGAGCCCTGCCCTGGCTGTGTGAGCCCTGCCCGGGGCTGTGTGAGTCCTTCCAGGGCTGTGTGAGCCCTGCCAGGGCTGTGTGAGCCCTGCCAGGCTGTGTGAGCCCTGCCAGGGCTGTGTGAGGCCCACTGGGGCTGTGTGAGCCCTGCCCGGGGCTGTGTGAGCCCTGCCCGGGGCTGTGTGAGCCCTGCCAGGCTGCAGCTCTCTCCCTGTGCTGGGGGAGAAGAGAGGCCCATGATATGAAGCTTGTAACTGCTCTGACAGGGGTTCACAGGCGCTGCCGTGGCTGTAACGCTGAGATTTAGCAGGAGATGCAGACATGGATTAGGTAGATTGGTAAACCCAGGCTAAATTGTTCTATATACTTGATCTTGAGAAAGAATCTGATTAGATTAGAGGTGCAGCACGACAGTAACATTCCTTCCGTGTATTCCCCTCGGCATAAGTGCAGCTGAGTCTTGCAGGAATGCCTGCTGAACCTGTGACAGAAATGCTTCTAAACACGAACCTGAGTCAGAATCCTTTCTATCCTTCCATAGGGATCAAATAGCTCTGATGTTTTGGGAACTGGAAATTTCTAATTTCTGTTTTGGGAAGCAGGACTGAGTAACATACTGTGCTGTTCTTTATTTTGTACTGTCCTGTTGGTCTGTCTTTCCCTGTACAAAGGATTCTGGTATTTATTAGCTGTGTTAACTCGTGATGCTGCTCTTACATGGTGTGGAGTGAGGGATGTGAAAATGAGGATTTCTGGGGAAGTCTCATAGAACTTGAGAATTCAGGCAATTCTGCAATGAAGTATATAACAGATGTGTAGCAGAGAATGCTGTACTAGGGGACTTTGTATGAATGCCTCATAGCTTAGGGGAAGATTCTGGGTCCAGACCAAAATTCTCAGCTTCCTTTTAATGAGAAAATTTGCAGCCTAATTCTCTACTGTCATTCCCCTTTAGGCTTATATTGGTGGATGTAATAATCTTGATTCACTAAGGGCATGAGTTGCATAAAATATGACAGCCCTCAGCCCTAGCAGGATGCTTTGTCTTCCAGGGATGAGTGTTCTGAATACTTTCAGGTAATGATCAAATGGATATACCTGTCACAAGTGAGTCACTTTTCTTTATGCCTGCAGAAAGAGTTAGTGCATGTTTCAGTGCCTGGTTTACTCTGGTGCTATTTATATTTCAAGGTCTTGGATAGAAAACAAGGAACAAGACTGCATAAAGAACAAATTTCTAGTTTTAGGTTTTATTTTTTTAAAAACATTCTATAAAAATGGTAAACCAGGCCTCACAAACTTGAGTGCAAATCCTATACCTTAGGATTATTTTTTGTTATATTTTAAATATGAGACTATGAAAAAAAATTACTCAAGATGCCATATTGCCCTGAACAAAGCACACATGAAATAATTTCAATTGCTGTTCAAATACAGCTGTCCCTTGTGTGAAGAACAGAAGCAAACCAGAAAATTTGCCCACACAAATAATGTTTGAAAGAACAGCCTTGAGCAGGGATATACCTCTGCAACTGCAAAACTGAGGTATTGCCTTGGAAATATTGCTTGATGGAAGTACAAGACTTGGCACCCTTTTGTACCTGAGAGCCTCAGTGAAGGTCTGTGACATGGGGTGAATTCCACTCTTGGGGGCTTAGCAGCGCCTGGATCCCTTGTAGGGGAGAGAATGGCCATTATTTTAATGCTCCTTTAAAGAGATTCTGAACTGAGGACTGAGAGTATCTATCGCTCTCTGAGTACCTGTAAATAACCTCATGATTTGCAATTAAGATAAAGCTGCAGAGTAGCACCGTGTTACACTGGGTTGTGCATTTCTGGTAGAGTGGCTGCCAGACCAGTTAATCAGATCTGCTGGATGAGACCCAGCTGTGAAAGGTGAAGATTTGCCCAATTTTTCCTAAATGAGCTTTAGGCTTTTCTTGCCAGATCTATTTTGTGGTGAGAGCTGTGAATGATGGTGGTGGTGGTGGTGTGTGTGAACTGTGCAGACCCACACCGGAGAAGGATGACATCAGCTGCGCAAACATGTTTTATTTGCTTTCCAACCAACACATAATGCAGCTTTTGGAACGAAACCCAAGTAATGCAGGGCAGACCCTGGGTGTCTTAAATGTTAACAGATTGTTTTTCAGACAATAAATGATATAAGGTGAAGCCTGAGTAAACATATAAAAATAACAAATTGTTTAAGCTGTTATTTCTTGGCAAAAAATTCAGTAAGATTTCAGTTTTATATTTATATGTGTATATATATATATATATATATAAAACTTAATCATGAAATTAGTTCACTCTAATGCTCTCCACATCCTGACATGCTATGGCAGTCTGAAAGAAATGATGCAAATCATTTTACTTTTGCAAGCAGGAGTGAGACTCTGGCCCTAGCCTAAGGCAGTGATATTTTTTTCACCCAAGAGCTTTGTATTTCTGAAGGCTTCATTGCTGACTATTGAGAATTAAACGCTGCAGCTTAAAGTGCAGTTTTTAAGGATTTATCCTGAAATGGGCTTTAAAATCATACTCAAAATTAGAAAAGTTGTACAATTAAGTGCAGCTTAGCAAAAAAGATAATGAAGCTCTAAAAAACAAAATTAAAAAAATCTTCAATTCTCTTGAAAATGTATTTAATCTTCCACATTTTTGTTAGTCACTCAACTCTGCTTGACCCACCACCAAGATTATTTCTCTCTCATTTAGAGTGTGAATTTTATATTAAGCTCAGCTATTTGCTGCTGTAGTTTTGGCCTTGGGGACGCTGTAAAAACATTGCATCTGTCTGCTGAGAAATCAGCTACATGTGCATCGCGTTAGCCAAGAGACACTCTCTTGTAAATTCAACAAATGTGGTTCTGGATGCGAAGGGAAAGCAATCTCATAGGTCCCATAAATCCGGGAAGGTTCTGACTCCAGCAGGAAATAATCCCCTGGCTGTTTTGGTGCTGCCGCACGCCTGCGGATGCAGGCAGGGGGAGCCTGAGGACCACAGACCCGCTCCGGGCATCGCTTCCCTTCCCGAGCGCTGCGCCGGGCGGAGCGCGGGGCTGCTCCTGCAGGGACAGCCTGACCCTGCTCCTCCTGCGCTCATTGCTTCCATATCCCCACACCCTGCTCCTCCTGCCCTCATCGCTTCCATATCCCCACACCCTGCTCCTCCTGCCCTCATCGCTTCCATATCCCCACACCCTGCTCCTCCTGCCCTCATCGCTTCCATATCCCTAAACCCTGCTCCTCCTGCCCTCACTGCTTCTATTTTCCCAAACCCTGCTCCTCCTGCCTTATTGCTCCCATTTCCCTAAATCCTGCTCCTCCTGCCTTATTGCTTCTATTTCCCCAATCCCTGCTCCTCCTGCCCTCATTGTTTCTATTTCCCCAACCCCTCTGCCTCCTGCCCTCATTGTTTCTATTTCCCCAATCCCTGCTCCTCCTGCCCTCATTGCTTCCATTTCCCCAACCCCTGCTCCTCCTGCTCTCATTGTTTCTATTTCCATTTCCCTGGAAGCACCAGAGGGTAAGGCAGCAGGCAGTCCTTTGGGCATACTGGATGTCGCAGGGATGTGGCAGCTGCTCCCGAGGTCAGAATCCAGAAGTCCTGCAGGTGCTGGAGCTGCAGCCCCGGCTCTTGGTGGGAATGTGGCTTCCTCCTGCTCCTCTCTCCGTGGCAGGGCCGTGGCTGTCAGGAGGGACACAGCCTCCAGAGCAGCTCCTTGCCACCATGCACTGGGACCAGCCACAGCAGCAGGGATCCCATCACACAAGGGTCACTGGTGTGTTAAAGCCTTTGGCCGAGCCTCTCATTCTGGCTTCTGTCTGATTTTCCCCCTGGTTTGATAAAGTGCAGTTGTGCATTCAGAATAGCTGCTTTCCCCCTTAGAACAGCTGATAACTGTGCTGCTTTCTAACATCACCCAGCTACACCTTTGCCACAGTCAGCCCACAGAGAGGACCCTCAGGTTTCAAACAAACCATACTTGGGCTGTACACGTGGGGTGGGAGGCTCTCCCTGGGTTTCACCTGCTGATGTGTGTTTGTAAGAGAGAACAACACGAACTCAGGGGAGTTTGGTGAGACTGAGACACAGTGATAGAGCAAGTGTGGGGACCTGAGCCCCAGGAGGGGAATAAATACTTGGGTGGGAAACTGTAGGAGAGCCCTGGGGAAGGATGTGGGCTTCAGAGGGGGGACAGGGCATTTTCTGCCTCCATAGCTAAATAGATGTTAATTATAGAAGTGTTTGGCAACATGGCAGCTCCTCTTCCAAGTAGAAGCAATCCCTGGATTTCTTTCTCCCCAGTGGCCCAAAAGGCACAATGCAAATGAAACCTCTTTCAGGCACTTTGGCTAAGATCACAATTGCCAGGCTTCTTTATTATAATAATTTATACTGCAATGTAATTCCTAAAGTAACAATAATAATTCAGATGGTGACAGACTCTTAATTAAAATCACTATAGAAAGCTTCAGCTTTTAGCTGCTTCACTCTTCCCATTGTCAATACAAATTGAGTGCAACAGTTTGGTGAGATGGAGTTCAAACAGCCTGGTGGCAGGTCCAAGAGCTGAGCACATCCTGGGTCTCTCCAGGTATGTGCACTGAGCTGACTGGGGAAACAGCATTTCTATCAAGATTTAACTTCATTTTACTGATTTAAAGACAATTACAAAGTATGGGAATGGGTAGATAACCAAAGGAAAAATCATAGTAAGGAAATGTGTGCTCTACATTCTCTGGAAGATTGACTTTAGACCAATGAATATAATTGAGGAATATTGAGCAGAAAGGGAAACTGGCAAATGTGAAAAACTTCTGTTGGACTGTGGTTGGCTCTAAGCCAAAGCCACAATAGTAACCAGCACAATTCAACTTAGACTTTTGGAAAGGGTGTAAGCTCTCACATTTCATTGGAAGAAGCGTTTCACAGGGAGGCTGTATGGAACAGGAATATGACTCTAAATGTTTACCCACCTCTTCAAAGCAGTTTGATCCTTTCTAGGGCACAGTGATAAAAAGGAGAAAATTCATGATCAGCCTGACTCCCATGGCAATTCCCATTTGCCCTGTGTAAATCAGGGATTGGGGTAGCCACATGAGTGATTTCAGTCCACTGACATAGTTTTCCTTGTGTTTTATTTGACTCTGGAATTTGTTTCAGGCATAAGTAGACTGATATGTAGGTGATGATGAATAATTAAGTTAATCCATGAGAGCTGCAGGGCTACACATATCACAGTAAGTGTAAAAACAATGCATGCAATTTCATGCCTCTATCAGGGTGGATTATCTAATTATCTCAACCTTCCAAGGAATCCATTTGCTTATGTCTCCTAGGTGGGATTTCTTCTTGTGGAAGAGAGCCACTTTCATTAACTTCTTAAACTGAGACTTGAAGAAATGTAGCACAAAGTGTTATAGGACAATATACACCATTAGTAGTAGATAGGTTTCAACTGATGGAAATACTGAATAAAAGAGATGTTTTATCAAGCATGTAAAAATATAGACTTTGCTATAATCCAAGTGTGCACATCAGTTTAGATGAAAGATGACCACTGTAGCCCTGTCTTCAATTCATTATAATGATATTCTTATATATAAATCTTACTTACTCTTTTCTAGATGAGTCAGCCAAGGTAAAAATAAAAGTTAAACACATTGGAAATGAAGAATCCTTTTATTCTATTTTTCCTTTTTCCCTTTCTAGGAAAAACTTCAATATACACTTTAAAACTTGAAGAGCACAATCTCTTGTGGTGCTAGAGATCCATTAGGAACCTTAATATTTACCATATTTGAGGTTTCCTTCATACAGGAAAAATCCTTTTCATCACTCTGGTATCAGGCACATGTTGGTCATTATTATAGAAAAGAGAACAGGAAGATGTAAATCAAGTTCCTTGTTCTTTAAAGGTATCAGGAGGATCTCTACCTCTCCCCCCTCTATGTGAGTCCACATTTATAAATGTAATTTGAATTCACTCAAGATTTAGAAAAAAACATGTTCAAGTACCTTTTTTATTGTGAAATAAGAATTCTAATTTTCCAAACTTCTACTGCAGTAGGTAAAAATGAGAATGATACATGCAGTACAGATTCATATACCTTTGCACCCTTTGTGGTGCTTAATGTGTTCTCAGGTATCTGTGTTATAACAGAGAAGCAGGTCTAGCTGTGTTAGGCCTTTTTTGGAATTTAGGCTGGTGAGAAGTGTTTCTAGGTAACTTTTAGCTCACTGATATGCAAACGGGCAAAATTCTTTCTCAAGCTGACATCAAAGCTAACAGTAGATCAAAAATATTTAATGAAAAAAACCTCATAGGTAAGCCATTAAAAATGCAACAAAGTGGTCAGTGTCTGGCAAAGTTAAAGCATGGATAATTACATTCATATGCTAATGCAAAGCTGTTTACATGAGGGAAATATAAACCTATCAAATTGTCTGAAGTTGCCATTAAAGTTCATGAATCCTTTTCTGAGATGAGAGGCACTCCTATTTGAATGTAGATAAATATTCATGGCAGGCTTTCATTTGGAGAGAGACATTTTCTATTAATAAAATTATATCTGGTCTAGATATAACAGGCTGCTACTTGGGTATTGCAATAAAGGTGGTTTGCACTGTAGGAAAAAGTGAATATTCATAGATATCTTTAAGGTTTCTCAGTAGAGGATCACCAAAAAAATAGCTGTCCCTTGGGGTTTTTTGGTAGTGTTTTTGTTTGTTTGTTCCTTGTTTTTAAATAGGATCATGTGCATTCTATTGGGCGTTTTGTCTTTTTTGAGTTTAAGACTAAAGTGCATTTCATCTCAGTTTCTTGAAGGGAAACAACACTTTCACTGAACAGATCCATTTGTCTAACACTTCAGCTCTTACAGGAAAAAAGACAAAATTGCAGTGAGAGTTTTTGCCTGGATCAATTCAGTGATCAATTCAGGTGTAGTTTCACATGATCCAGTAAAGACAGTTCCTTCCCAGGGCCCACCCAACTCTGGCTCCCTTTCCCAGGACCTACCAGGCCCAACCTTTCTTTCCATCCTGAATCTATTGTCTACCATTCCCATGATTTCAGAAACATTCTAAGCCTATGCTATCAATCCAAGTCTTTATTAGAGCTCCAAGGAGCTCCAAAACACAGGGGGTACAAGCTCTGGAGAGCCCTGACCAGAGGCTGTCAGGCCCTTTCATTGTGGGGAGGTTACAAGGAAGGGGAAGAATCCTTCTGCCAAAAGGACACAAGTGGGGAGTGGACAGGGTGCGTGCCTGACAACCAGGGGATACTATCAGGGAGTTGTGTGATATCACTTGACAGCTCTCCTCGAACTTTCTAGAAGAAGGGGAGTCGAGTGTGTGTGTCCAGTTCTGTCCCCTCAGTTTGGGAAGGACCTTGAGCACTTCCAGAGGAGGCAGCGAGGCTGGAGAGGGGCTTGGAGCACACACAAACCCTGTGAGGAAGAGCTGAGGGAGCTGGGGGTGCTCAGCCTGGAGA
>VXBR01002162.1:263632-283559 GCA_013400215.1 Cisticola juncidis | reverse complement strand
TCAGGGAGGATGGACATGGGGAGCAGGCACAAACTGGGGCAAACCCATTGGGGAAGGGGAAAGCAACAACCCAAACGACAAGAATAAAACAAACCACAACAAGGGGACAGGGATCTGATCAAACCACAGCTACCAGTCCTCCTTGCTCCTCCTCAATGTGATGCCTCACATCCAAGGGTTGTGTTGCTCCAGGGCTTTCTAATCAGTTCCTGAGCCATTCCAAGAATTATCTTGTTTTTCTTTAGGAACAATCTAGCCCTAAGTTTTTATCAGAGATCAGCAGTTGCTAGACTACTACTGCACTGATATTATTTCCAAAGGATTGAAAAGATATAAAAACATATATTGCAGGAGCGAATGGAAGATGCCTAATGGGTAGAAAGGGCTGATTTCATCTAATCAGATATAGAATAAAGCTGGATTAATACTCTTGCAGTTAAATGTTGGACACAGATTTCATTGGATTCCCTCCAGGCTTGAATGGAGACTATACCACAGTGGCAAATGCTGGGGTATTCTCAAAGGAGCAGCACAACAGAATTCACATTTGATGCTTCTGTAGCAAACCTAACTTTTAGCTGCCAATGTGTTAAATGTTTTATCTCATTCAGAGCCAAAATACTGACTGGATGTTACAGATGGTGATGTGCATGTTTTTGGAAAGATGGTGAATGCCTCCAGCCCTAGCTACAAATGGCTAACTAATTAAATATTGTACGGTGAGTTTTTGTTGTGATACAGTGGAAATTTACAGAATTAGCTTTGGTGAATATTTTTATTCAAGAAACAATAGCTTTTAAGCATATTATTTATTCCTCAGGGGCAAATTTGCCTCTACCTACAGAACAGCCACAGAATCTGTGCAGCACATGAGCTGCCTTCATAACAGCAGTTAAATACTGAAGAGGAATTGTGTGTGATACCATCTGCCTGTGGAAAATCCGGAAATTCACTCAGAAGGTGAAAATCTTGGTGGGTCTGTGCCTGTGGTTGCAAACTGGCAGCTTTGGCCAGGGAGGCTCTGCACTAAGCCAGATCAATCTGCAGTTGATCAAACTTGTGGTTAAAAAGGGATGACTGTTCTTTGAGCAGGTGAAGTATCCAAAGAGAAGAGGCAAAGGTCAGAGGAATAATTTAAAAATTTCCTTGCTTAGCAATATATATTTGAAAAAAAAATCCATATATCCAAATCATCAGCTAGAGCCATAGGCCACAAGGTTAGAGTATAAACTGTCAATATTAACTGCTGTTAATGGAAATGCAGATTGCTGGAGCAATGAAACAGAAGATGCATGGGCAAGACATGGAACCAAAGGGAGTGACAGCAAAGCAAAGAAGAGGTTGGTGCAGGGTCACACTGCTGGCCAGAATGTGCCTGGGAAACAGGACTTGGTTATATTGAGCTTTTTAAAGAAATTTTCACTGAGGAGAGTCTAGCTTTAGCATTAGCTTTTTCTCATTGCTGAAGCTGTCTGGTTTTGGATCCCTGTCGAGGCTAAGGCAGCTGTGCAAATAACAATGACTCAAACAGTAACCAAAGACCCCGTGCTGCCTTCGAGCCAATCTGCAGAGCTGCAGCCCTGTGTGTTCTGGTGAGCAGCATAAACCTCAGTATAAACCTGCTTTCTGAAACACCAGGGCTCATTCTGAGAAAGGGCATTGGGTTTTCATGTAGATTACAGACACTGATGGCTTGTTTGCGTTTGCTGAAAGACTATTTCATTACTCTGGTTGCTTTTCTTAATGAAAACAAATATTTTTAAGTGGTTAATTTACAAGGATAAATATTATTCAGCAGGTTCCTAAACTCCCCAAGGTAAATAATACAGGCATGGTAAAGGCCAGCTCTGTTATGTTAATAATTGATGTTTGGCTTCCTCTTTAGCTCAACTGTAATCTATTCATCCTGCTTTGTAAAAGTGCAATTAGAGCTGAATTACAGTAATCAATAGAGCAGCAGCATTTAGAACCAGGGTACATAAATAGAGGGAAATTTTGCACATAGGAAGTTTTTTGAGGTATACTGCAAAAACTGCCTTAGTTGGATGGAATCTTAAATGATCACAAAGGAAATTAAGTTATAATTGATGTAGATATTTTCAGAGATTGTCTTTTAAACCAAAACCAACGCATAACAATTTGATTGAAATTATTTCCCTTCCTTTTGCTTCTGCTGTGTCTCTCAGTCCGTTCTCTCTGGATGTGACTGGTGCAGCTTTCCTGTGCTTGTCCAAACACCTGCACTGTTTGTGGGCAGGGGAGAGGAGAGGGGGATGTGATGGGGAGCAGGTCCTGCATTTGGGGGGCTGCATGGCAGATGTGGGAGGCTCTAAAATGAGCAGTGGCAGTGGACAGCCTGAAGAGGAACAGGGGAAATCTCACATGGGCTACAGCCAGAGGAAATGCAGTGCTGGGGTGGGGGAAGAGAGGGGAGGTGGGATGAAATGACTTCCAAGATTCTGTGAGAACGTTTTGCTTAATTACCTAAGTGTGTAAACTGTTACAGAGAGAGCTGATAGTAACCACACTTGAGCTATAGAGGAAAGGCCTTGGAGGTCCTGTGTTTCAGATAATGAAAATCAGGGTGTTAGTGTGCTGAGAGCAGAGGCTGCCACAAGCCTGGGGAGCTGCCCTGTAAAGCTTTTGTACAAGCTCACACCAAAATCTTTGAGCATCCCTGTGACTTAGGAAGACTCTGTGCTTTCTTTGTACCCTTGGGACTTAGGGAGGATTTGGGTATCTTAAATAAAATCTGGATTATGTTCTCCATGCTTTCTTTTCCTGCTTCCTTTCATGCCAATGTGTCAGGAACAGCCTTCCAGAGTTCAGGAAACCCTTTCTGACCCCATATCCTCTGTGGGGCTGCCAGGCACTCCTTGCAGTGGGTTTGTTTCTGCATTTTGGGGTTCCATTGGGTCCAATCAAAGCCTAATTCAAATTTAGAGAGCCATCACACTTGATATTTCATTTGCTGAAGGTTAAGGACTCTCTGAGGCCTGACTTTGCTGCTGGGACTTGCCAATGACTTGTCCCCATGGCTGGGGAGCAGCTGCTTGGGCAGGGCACACTCCTGTCCCTGCAGAGGAGCTCTCCTGAGGGATGAGCTGGAGGCTGAGCTGCAGGGTGTGGTGAGCTGGATCCAGGGCTGGTGGGAGTCACTTTCAGTGAAAAGGAAAATGCTGGCTGATTATTATTATTATTAATAATAATAATCACCATCATGTTCTCCTTCTCTAGAGCATTGTGGTGTTTGAGGTGGAACTAAGTGCTTTCAGTTATTTAGGAAATGTGGAATGGCTCAATAATGTATTCCCTGTTGTGACTTTTGGACTTTATACAATGTCAATAAAGGGATAAAACCTGTTTAATTAAAAAGAGGCTGATTTTATTGAACAAATATGCCAAATAAAAACCAAAATAGGAGCATTAAAATGTTGGTCTAACTTCTCAAGCACAATTTTCAGTTTACTGTAGAAATCTAAAAAGAAACATCTGTTAATGTAATTTAAAAAAATTACTGGTCTTTATTTTTCTGGTGGCAATAGCTTATAAAATGGGCACTACCAAATAGATGAGAGAAGGGTGCTATTTGAATTGACATGGAAGGAGATGTTTTCCTGGCTAGAGCTTTGCACTTTTGAACAAGAAAATTAAATAATTAAAGCTCTGCTTACTGCAATCTATATTCCTGGGAAGCATTAGCTTGTCAGTGTGTAATGCATGCAGCACTCTGCATGTGCATTATGTTTTAATAATGCCTCCATCTTCCTCATAAGGCATTTTGTCTCTAATGCAACCCTCTCCAATAACCCTGTCCTGGCAGTTGTCATGTGATCCTGATTGCTTTTGGTGAGTAGAATATCCTGTAATTATTTTCCTCTCCTATTTGGCTTCACATTCTCTGTACATAGAAATGCACCTTCCTATGGTAGTATAATGTGTATTGTTTTTTGATTTCATTTTTATAAGCATAATGAAATGATCCTCCTCCACATCCTGGAGCAGCATAATGCTTCTTGATTTATTGCTGTACCAGTTTATGCTGGCTTATCAGAAAGGTGCCTCCAATGCATTAGCAAACCCCTGAAGTGCTTCTGGTAATAGGAAAAAGCACCTGGGTAGCTGTAAATATAGGAGAGAAGGTTTGCAGTTTGATAAAAGTTAGAGCAGGAAATGTCACTTAGGCTAAGATCACAGAGTGCTCAGCCAGCCTGTCCCACTGCCAACCTTCTCCACAGGGCAGCTGCTTGCAGGAGAATTTTGTTTCTCCCTGGCCCTGGCCTGCTGCCCTTGGCAGTGTTTCCCAAATGTAGGCAGCAGTGCCCTCGTTTTCTCTCTTTGTTTACCCTGCACTGGAACAATTTGGGGTAATGTGAAGAGGAGGGAGCTGCTGGGTATTAACGCTCCCCTGCAAACAGAGGATTGGACACTCAGTTTAAAGACATTTCCAGAGGCTACATCAATTTAGGGTTAGGAAGCCTTTAAGTGTTGTAGCTTACCTATGTATCTCCATGTGCATCCATCTGGGAGGAGAGGCAGCAAGCAAATCAACAAACAAGTCATTCCTTCCATAAATCTCTTCTGATTGAACCTGAGCACAGCACAGTGTGCTACAGAAGAATGAATAAACCAATGATAATAACAGAACCTGATTACACAGTGATGGGCAATAGCAGCAAAATAGGCCTTATCTTGCATTGTGAAATAGAAACTCATGGCCAAACAAATAAGTCTGGAGTCCCAGAGAGAGAATTTTCACCAATCCATGGGCAATGACCCTCAAAATTATGTATTCAAAAATAATTATTTTCAGAAGTGCAGCTTAGGCCTGTACTGCAGCTGAAGAGAAGATATTTGTGCTGCTCAATTGCTTGTGCAGCCTATCAGCAAATTTTCACCCCGCTGAGGAGCACTGGTGGCCACAACTGGGTGTTGGTCAGGACCCAGTCACACACGAGCATTTATAATTTCTACTCTTGCTTGGGCCATCTACTCTTCCTTCTTCCTCTTCATTCAGATAAATAATGACCTTTTAGAAGTGAGATGAGAATTTGAAACCACTGAAAATGGACCAAGGGCTTAACCCTTTGAGCACTCACCTGAATCAGCTCTACTCCTAGAGGTGTGTGTGGAGGAGGCAGAAGAAACTGGGTTTGCTTTTTCACGCCATCCCCAGAATCTGAATGTTTTTGCATATTTTCCTAGCACTGGAAAGAAGAAATATTTTGGCAAATGATATTTAGATATGGTTTTAAACAACCTAATCTGGTGGAAAGTGTCCCTGTCCAGAGCAGAGGGGTTGGAACTAGGTGATAGAGCAGCTCTCCTTTGCACTGCTCTGCATCACTTTGGGCCCCCCTCCCATCTCAGGGGTGTCTCAGCTTCCCTGGGGCTGGGCACGCTGCAAGGGGACAATTCAAGGGCACTGGAACTCAGACCATGAGGGAAGCTCCTTTCCCAGGGTAACTGTATTTGAATGTGCAGTTTTGGAGCACACTTGTACATTTACTGAAGGGGAAAAAGGAGGGGAGTGGGCTTGTGAAATCTGTTATAAAGAAAATCTGTCTTCAGTCCAGAGTGTTTCTGTCTTGCTCATGTGCAGCTGCATTTTTTGCTTTTCTCATTTTTCAGCACTTATCATTACCTGTCATGTTTTCTGTGTCAATTTGTTCAGAACCCACTTCTTCCAAGAAGTCCCCTCTGTCATTCATGCTGCAGGAAAATACGGGATACAAAATAATCATGGAAGATAAATTTAGGTCTGATGTGAACATGGAGTTATCAGTTCATTAAATACATCTTATTGTGTGTACCAGTAAATACATAAATTTAAGGCTTTTGAGATGCACACAAATATATGGAGTTAAAAAATGTAAAACTGCATGATCACATTCTAGCAAGGAGTACATATTTATCACAAAGCAATTAAATATCTTGGTTTGTTTATTCCAAAATTAACTTGGCACATTAATTTAACATGAAAAGAGTGATTTAATGAAATCCTCAGAGAATTACTATCTGCCCTTTGAATAAGTTATCTAAAATGCTATTTTATTATGCAAAGCTATGTAAAATAAATTGCATTCAAGCAGTGGTTCAGAAAGTAGCTTATCGTAACCTCATGTTCATAAAAAAATGACATAAAAGATCTGGGGATCACTGCTTTTCTTTCAAAATGGGAAAAATTAAGCAGAGACAGTCTTTAATTTGAAAAGAGCTAATTTGACATGGAGATAATTATCTTGGTACTTTGAAATGTGATTAACTCTAATTATAGCCAGAAAAACCCTGCAGGGAGCAGTGAAAACACAATGCAGTGTAGAAGCAGCAGTGTCACCTCACGTGTGGGGTTCATGTGACAGAGCAGGTTGGATTCTTTTCAAAAGGTCACAAATGGTCCTGTGAAAATATGCAACCATTTCCTCTAAGAGAAATTCCTATTTGCACACACATCCACCCCTCAGCACAAGAGTAACATGGGCAATGTTTACATGACAGGACTGGCTTCACTACCTGTGTGGACACAAGCACACAAACTACAGCTGGCACATCATTTAATGTAAATCCAGCTGTTTGGCCATGGATAATCACACTGAACACACAGCAGGATCAGTACATTGATTCCAATAAAGGGATTGCAGGAAGGCAACCCAGCAAACTGTTTACTGATTTTTATTTTTTTTCCTAATTAATGGAAAAGACTGTTCCCTCAATTTACTTTGGTAATTAATTTGAAACATGAGGACTAGTGGTGCTAAATAGATAATATTGTTCTACATGGCTGGAAATACTTTTCAGACTTTGGTTTCTTTTTAACTGAACCTAATAAATTGCTCTTCTCACTCCTGTTTTCTCACAGTGACATCCATATGCAAATCCTACATCGTGCTGGGCCTTGGTTTCATGTTATTTTTTTAAGCATTTCCCAGTATTTGCCAAAAAAGAGATTTAAACCAGGGATCATTTGCCTCAGCTGAGGTGGCAGATGCAAAAGTCCATGCAAAGAAGAGCTAACTAGCATGGATTATTTAGTACTCTCCTGCTGAAGGCAGCTCCTGATCAGGGAGAGGAAATCAGGAGCCTGGCTGTCATTATCCACTTACACAAAGCTCAGAGATGTGTGCCTTTCCATTTCAGCAAATGCTTTCATACTCTTGTTTTATGGAAAACAGTAAACAGGATTATGGGTTTATAGTTAGTGTGTTATACAAAGCTCTGTATCTTTCCCCAGAGGATCTGACCATTCTAACTGTTTGTTATGGAATATTGGACAATAAGTGGATTACTATTTGTCTGTTATTGACAGTTTAGTTTCCTTTCAGATGAGCTTTTGAGCAGGCAATGGTGTGCTTTCTGTTACATTTCAGGCTATTATCTCAAAATTGCCCACTGCAAATGGTTTCATTCAATAATTGAGCACTTTTATTTTACCAGTATGGTTTATGTTTGGAGGGGTTTGTTTTTGTTGCTGTTGTTTTGGCTAAGGCTTTCTTTGGTTTGCTTCATGTGCATAATTTGTTGACTGATATGTTTGGGCATCACAATGTTAAATGTGGCTTCTAGGCCCTGAGCAGCTTGGTCAGTTCTGTGCTCTATTTAAACTGATATCATTCTTTCTGCGTGCAAGGAAAATAAATGACATTTTAAAACTGTAGTTTAGTTGTCTGCATGTGGTAGAATCATAAGAAAAGCAAAGGGATTAATTAGGTAGAGATTGTTACCTCAGTTTCCTCTTTAATGTTACATGGCTTTACTGAACTGAGACACATCTCAAAACTGCTCCAGTTATATGACTCAGCTGATCTTTTCAATCCTAGAATTATCCAGGGATAGAATGGTTTGGGTTGGAAGGGACCTTAAAGATTGTCCAGTTCCACCCCTGCCATGGGCAGGGACACCTTCCACTATCCCAGGGTGCTCGAAGCCCTGTCCAGCCTGACCTTGGACACTGCCAGGGCTGGGACAGCCACAGCTCCTCTGGGCATCCTCCCTCACAGGGGACAATTTCAGTACTGCTTGTCTTTTTTTTTTTTTAATCAGTTATACAAAACCCATTCTTTCTCATTTAGTTTAACTTTTAATCAAATAAATGCAAAAATCTTGTACTGTAGAAAATTGTTGCTGCAGTAGCTGGGAACGTAACGCATGCTGTAAAAAGTGTAAAGGAAAAGGTTTTTACTGAAATACTAGGGAAAATCTGAATATTTTGGATAGAAGAGGGACTGTCCAAATGACCCTGGGAACGCTAGTAATAAAGTATAGGAAAGAAGCTTAAGCAGCTTAAAAGCCAGCGTGGTGTGTGCTCCTGCCTTTGGGTGCAGTTCCCTGGGCTCTTGAGAGTGCATAACTAATTTAAATTGTCACATGCTCATACAGCAATGGCCTTTCACCCTTTACTTTGTTCCACTCTGTGCCACTTGTTCCTTCTGACTGATCCTACAGTGACAACTTAAAGTTTCCCATTAATACCCCACTGAAGCCTCCCTTGGTGGCTCCACTTGCTCATCCTCACATCAACCACCTCTAAAAATCCCCTGCACAGCCACTGTTTGGTTCACCTTCGTGTGTTCCATGTTATTACTACCTTCTTTTTTACATTTTTCTATTTTTCCCCAATTTCTGGCACATTTGCAAGCAACGAGGTGGTGATGATCCCAGAGCTGAGTGTGTTGGCAGGGCTTGAGAGCAAATGCAAACCCCTGCACATAAACCATGAAGCATCTAAAAAAAAGAACTGGCCCCCTCAGCTACACCCTCATCATTCATATTCTGTCTGAGAATGAGGAGGATGTTGTCTTTCCAACCTACCTTTGTTATTTATTCTCTTCAGTAGGTCTGATATTTGCAGAAATGCTCAAATAGAGAGAAATCTTTTCTAATTCCTTAGGATTTTATTGTAGCAGTGTTCATCATGATGAATTCTTTCAGTATTTAAGAAAATCAATTGTCAATTAACTTTTATGGGGAATTATACATTGTGATTAATCATCAGCTGGGCATTATGGTGTTATTTGACAACTGTTATTAAAACATACAGTGATTTGCTTTAATTATCTATCAAATAGCCAACAAAAGTTTCAAAAATAGTATGAGCTTTAGAATTATAGTTAGAGAATGCTTTATTGGGAATTGTTTTATTATGCAGTGTTACTGTTTAGAATTAATTATTTTGTTTGAAGAAAATTTAATATATTATTTACAAAACCAGCTTACCTATTTTTTATTCAATTTCATAAATGCTTGAAGAATTACAACTGCATTAACAAGATTTAAATAACTAGATAATCATTGTAAGGTAAATAGGCTTGATTAAACAATGAGTAGTTTAAAAAAATACTTTATTTTGTTCAAAACAATGGACTGGTTCCTACAAATCTGTATTACCTGATGAAGTCTTGTTCCCCCTTGATTAGGGGATTGGTGCTGCACTGCAGGATTGGTCCAAAGTTTATTTATTAATTTCTAAAGCAACATCTATAAAACATTGACCCAACTTAGTAAGTTCTGTATTGAAATGGTGCATCTGTGTGTAACATTAGCAACAAATGTTTCTTTCATTATTTTCTTGCCAAAGAGCACAGTAGAAATGAATGGATGCAAACCCAAACAGGATCCTGTGCTGCTGCACCTCCTTAGCTGCTGAGTATATCCAAGATCATCCTTACCTTGCCCAAAGATATTTATTGACTGCAGCATTCATTACAGAACATCCAAGTACCAATAACCTAAAATATATATCAATTTTTAAAGTCTTGAAGAGTAAGTTTTGAACATTTTTGCTTGTGAAAGATATTCTTACTGGCCTTCTCATGTCTCATTTGGAAGATGGAATGTCTATTTGCTCTGGAACTGACTGGGCTCTAAGGGAGATATTACAGTGGCTATCCAAACCTCTGGATGCAGCATATCATGGAATTATTGTGCTTCCATTCAGTGGAGGATCTTTAGTGTAGGAGGTGCATGTGAAATCAGTCTGCATAAGCCTTAGCTCCATAAACATTTTCACACTGAAAGCTTTTCTACAGTAATAATAATAACAACATTACTGGTAACTGCCACCCACTGTAGAAAGGGTACTTCACCCAAAGAGTCCTAAATAAATCTGCAGCTTAACCATAGATACTGTAAAATAAAAGGCAAATTATTGGCACTGAGAAAGACAATTTCCAGTGCCACTGAGTTCCTTGAGAGAGCTCTGTGTGTCATGACTGGCCCATCCTGTCTACAGCATCAACCAGCAGCAAATACTGTTGGAAAGAGAAAAAGAAACATGCAAGATTAGAGCTGTCTTTCATCTGGATTTCCTGTGCAAATTTGCAGCACTTTTCTGCTCTGGGCTTCTCTTGAACCACAGAGCAGGAAGCTTTGAGCTTAAAATCCACAGATGCACCTTTCCTCCACAAAACTTCTGTTGCACTTGTATTTTAATGCCTTCCCCACATTCTGAAGCAACGATAGCAGGTAGAATACACATTTCCTTTCTTTTGCTTTGCTTTTGTAGTTTGGTGATTTTTCTGCATGCTTTTTATCCCTTCTTTGTCCTTTTACTTATTGTTAATTTGGGAGAAGATCCAAGTCGTGCATTGGGAAAACTTAAGGCAGATGAGCGCTACCACTGAATGTACTTCATCCTGATACCAGAACATTCTCCTCTGCTCCCTTAAATGTCTTTAAAAGATGAGTGTTTTGAACAGTGTTAGGTTCCTGTGCAGTCAACAGAGCTTTAAAATGCTTCCTCAGCATCTTCCCACTCACTTACTCTCCTTCTCTGTGAGGGGAGACTCATCCATTTACAATTTACAAGCTCAGAAAAGGGGCTGGTGTTGAATACTGTGCTGGCAGAAGGTATAGTCTGCTTTTAAGGTATGTCTTTAAGATTTCTTTCAGTTACTTGTCTGGCTGTAATGTTCTCTTCTGATTTGTATTGCATGAAACAGGAGTTTAAAAGAATTTAAATTCAGGTCAATCACCAAATGTGTTGGTGCAAGACTGTGAGGAATCTACAGAGTATATGAACTACTAGAACCTGTACAGAGGTGCTCTACATAACTTTAATCTGTTCCAAAGTTACCTGTGCTGTTCTGCAAGGAATTGTATTCCAAGTATTACCATTCCTTGCCAATGTCCTTCTGCTGAGGTTAAAAACAGCCATGGGGGAAAGGACAGGACTTAGAGCTGTGTCCTGCCAGAAGCTGTGTCATGCCTGAATTGCCTTCCACAGCTGAAAGGAAATCTGCCTTCAAACCACCTGAAGGATCTGTACAAGCATAATCACACGGTGGAATGAGCTGGAGTTATCAAAGATTAGTACATAATTGAAACAGGAGTAAATTAAACTGCACGTGAAGTTTCTGTGGTTACTCTGAAGGACATTACTGGGGAGTCAGAGACTGGAGACAAGTGAGTGATGAGATAATATTGCTCTAAATAAAATATGAAACAAGAATAAGGAAAACACTGAGATGTGTGTTCTTACAGAGTTGGAAGAGTTTTATCAGAAACTACAATTAGTTGTCAAAAACATCCCTAAGCCAAGACTTTCTTGTATCATTTAGACTTCAAAGCAGTGTGTCATTCCGAACACACACTGCAGTGCAACTGGGAGGCAGCTTAGAAGATAATGGGAATAGCACTTGGAGATCCTTAGATGAGAGTTAAATGAGTTGCTAAAGATAATTTTCATCAGAGACTTCAGGATTACTTAATTGTTGTAATTGATGTCAAAAATAGAAAGAAAAGATAAATGTAGGTATTTCCAAAAGATGCACAGAAACAAGAATTGTTTTGCAACTAAGTCCAAAGAACATAAGATAGACAGCAAACACGTATAGTGTTTGGATTTTTTTTCCCCTCTGGTACTGATAAAACTAATTACAGAAGAAAGTGGAGAAAACTGTTTTGTATTGACCAAACAAACACATTTTAGCTAAAAAACATTCCATTAAAGCCCACTTGGGTAGAGACAGTGAAAAAGCAGCACACAAGAAGCTGCCAAAAATGTTAATAGATTATATCTCACCTGGGAGAAACATACTGCTGATAAGACTACTGATGAATGAAAGGTAGCTAAAAATCACAGAAAGAGGCAATTTCTGCTGCCTCTGAGCTTTGTGGAAGGTAAATGGAAGGGAAAATGAGTTGAACATCATGAACATGATGGGAAGAATGCAGTCACAGATTTCAAGAGATTTTTGTTCATAGGTTGCTGAATCTTCTCTGCCCAAAGGTAGGGACTGTGCCTCTGACCATTCTGTGCTCAGTGGGGCTTTGGAAATTGGGAAATTGTAATTAATTCCTGTTCATGGGGCATTTATTTTGCCTCTAAAGATTGAGGCTTCACAGCACTGTTCGGTTTAGTATTTAAATGAGGCATATTTAGTGTACCATTGCACCTGTAGGATGTTCTGACTCCTCCTGTGTGCTGTGCTTTGATTGCAGCAGCTTCATTCCATGCTGACTTGACATATCTTTGAAGATATTTATGCTTCCTTTGTAGAAAAAAAATGCTGGGTTACTTAAGAAAACACTATTTTTAGGCTGATAGGCTCTGGACACCAGGGCTGCCTAACGCATAACCACAAGCTAGACCACGATTCCATGATTTTATCCCTGATCTCCCAGGTTTTTCTTTACCATCCAACTCATCCATCCTGGGTGTTCCCCTGGCTGTGAGTGCAGCTGACAGGAAGGGCTCAGAGTGTGGCTGCTCCCAGGGCAGAGCCCATGGAGGGTCCCTCCTGCCTGAGAGGAGCTGATGGATGAGATAACTGCTGGCATAACTGGAAGTGTGTTTGCCTGGGAAAAGAAATGAAGGAAAAGGCAGAGACGAGAAAAAAATTGGAAGACAAATAGTGGTGGAGATGCCAACCTTTACTGACCTCAGTGGAACAGCCCAGAGATGGCAAGAAATGCAGGGTGGGAAAGTTGATGACTTATAGACTGCTTGTAAGAATGGCCCATATCTATTGCTATGAATTACAAGTAAGGACACATTATCTGTCAAAACACAAAGCTGTCCTCAAAAACAAATGTTTCTGAAAAATGATTGGCACAAGGTGAGAAGAGAAAAATGATCATGAACAACTCTTCTGAGTGTCACTGTGGTTAGGCCCAAAAATTATTGGATAAATTCCAACCTTCCAAAAGCTGATACAGAAAATACCCTTGTGAATACGAAATTATAAACTTTGAACATTCTGACATATACTTAATTGCATGTACAATAAATATATATATAGGTAAGTTTTTTCTTTTCTGTTACCATTTCTCTATCAGATATACAATGTCAGATATGCCTTGGGAGAAAATACCAATGCTTTATTTAGCTGAAAAAAACACAAATGTTTTGAAACAGTTATTTATCTTCCTAGTCTGTATCAAGTACAGTGGCTAGGAGAGAGATATTTTTATTTTGTACTGTAATCTGAAGCAGAGGTATTAAAAGAACTGAAAAGAATAAATAGTGGCTTCTGCTTTTGGAAACATTATAGTCCAAGTAAAGCTATTTAAATCCAAGCATATTATAAATGTGAAAACCCCCATATTGACCTACATGTGTCCAACATCACCATTAGATTTCTTGCAGAAAGCTATGCACAGAAGCTGCATGTTGGGGGTTTTTACTGTAGGATTTTTGCTAAAGGTGATTTTTACTGTAGAATTTATACTAAAGGTAGCTCAAATACAGGCTTGTGCTAAGTCCAGAAGCAAGACCCTTTCATTTGTACTGTTACCTTCTGGTCCCAGCTCTGCCTTTATGAGTGTAACTTCTTGGTGTGGGAGAAGATTAAGTTATTGTACAGCTGCCAATTCTTTGACTGACTGACAGAAGACATGAGCCATCAGTACCTCTGTGGAAGTTTTCTCCTGAGCTAATTCTCCATTACTTATAGGCAGAAAAGACACTCTCCTCCTGTCTCATGTGCCAAGCCCCTGTAAAAGTCGGGTAAAACCAACAAACATATACATTTGAACATGCTTGAATTCCAGAATTGCTCATTTTACATTTCTAACATCATGGGGGGAAAATGCATGTAGTAAACAATGTGGTACATTACGTTTTGATTATGCATTGCTGGAACAAGGCAGTGTCATAATTTATGTCTTCAGATTATTAAAATGTTAGAATGCTAAATAGTTAATGAAGAAAATCTATCACAGCTGTGACATAAAGTGGTTGCCAGTAGTGCTGGGACAATAAATACCAACAGTTCTTTGTCTCTTTGAGCAAACCAAGTAATAATGTGTTGTTTCTCTCGGTGCTGCAGCACGTTAAACAATACAAGGACTCTAATGAGTCAGAAAAAAACCCAAACAGCTCAGTGACCTACCTCTGACTGAGGTTATAAACTGACACTTAAAAAAGAATTCAGCATAATGCATGCATTCAGTCGGTATTTCCCTCAAATGTTTTCTCTTGCAACTTTCTGACAAGAGGAATGCTCTGTAATCTGCCTGTTATAAACACATATTATATGATTGCCTTTTTGTAAATATGAAAATGAATACTATATGTGTTATGTTGGAAGTGATGCTGTATTAATGTAGTCTTAGTAGTGTGATAAATATAGTTTTTAGGCTATAGCATAATATTAAAATAGAAACTATGTAATGTAAAATGCCTTTTGTAACTAGCTCAAGGAACGAAGAAGACAGTTAAGAAATTCTTCACATCATCCTATCTGGATAGAGATAACAGCAGCAGACACCAAAAATTCTAAAACAAATTTATTGCCTCCATTCTTAGGGAATTTAAGACTCTGTGGAGCCACAGGACAGTTGTTTTACAGGATGAAATGATGGGGGAGAAAAGTTAAAATTAAGCAGAAACACCCAAAGTCAAAAGGAATGTTTGAATCGTGTATAGGATTTATGAATATGCAATATAGCTTATTGTTTTTAAGGGAAGATCCTTTGTTAGCAAGGGGTGCCTTGTGGTAGAATGCCAGGCAGCCAGATGTGTGCAACTTTTGCTTTTTTAATGTCTCTTATTGTCTTATTTTTTATTATTAAACTTTTAAAATTTTAACAAAAGTGAAGCGTGTTTTTCTCAAGTAATTTATTTCCTCCATTAATTTGTCCAGTCCCTCAGCTTTCCCCAGTCCTGTATCAAGAATTCCATTAATTTTAAAATTATAATTTATCCCCACAGATTTTAATCTTCAAAGTTATTTTAACATTTGATGTTTTGACAATATTATAAACCATCCATTCTTGTTTTCATGGCTATCCCAGTCCTTTTCTGCAGACCTGCTCCCTAGCTGTTCATTTCTATCACAACACAGGCTGGCTTTGTAGGGCATTACTTGTCCAGGTTATTTTTAATTCTTTGTGCATCGAAGTTCCCAGCTGAACCCTGTTCCCCACCACACAGAGCTTTACAGAGCTCCTTCTCTGACAGCTGATTAACAAACATAGTGGGTAGTGCTGGATCAGGTTTTCACTGAGCTCCTCACAGCACGACTTGTTGCTCCAACAGGGAATTGCTGGTAGCTCATCCATCAGCTCTGCTTTGGGAACAGTTGTTCTCTGCAACACTCCAGTTTATACCAGGTTCCTTAATAGACACGAGAACGTTTTGTGAGATGGTGTGAAAATCTGATTTAAAACTGTGGTAGCTACTGCTAATATTCCCTGTTTCCAAGGCCTGTTATCCTATTATAGCAACAAATGTGATTGCATTGACTTGATTTGTTCTTGATAAATCCATGGAGGCTATTACTTACCACCTTCTAATATTCTAGCTCCTTACAAATAGGATTAGAGCATTATGTATTTTAATAGGCACAAAATGCAAATGAAGGCTTTAATAAATTGAAGCATCATTAATTTTGAAAATTTTATATTGATACAGCTATTTACCAATAATGGATTATGTGTCATAACTTCTGTCCTTTTACAATTCCTACACAAATTTCCTAAACACAGGGAGCCTTGCTGGAGTGCTCAGGGGCCCCTTTCCCTCCTCTCATTGCAAACACTACCAACAAATGATGGCAATGCATCCAAAGGGTGTGGGAATGAGGAAACTGCTCCTGATGTGCCACTGCTACCACCCCTGGAGTGAGGAGCACCTCAAGGCGCTGTATTAGCAGGGCTGAGCCTGCAGATGGGAGTGGCTGCAAACCCACCTTGCTCTTGATGCCATTTACCTGAGGTTTATCAATTTTTTCTGACCTCTCAGTCACTGCTGTTTTGCTAAGCTGCTAGATATGCGAAAAATAAAACATCGCCCTCTAAAACACCAACACCTGAGGCTGGGTAATGTTAAACAGAGCTGTTGGCTGACATTTCTTAGTTACTGCCCTTGTTTCTCCTGTCGTGGTCCCCTCTAGCCTGTGGCCACCTTGGGGATGCTGAGCCAGGGGCAGAGCTGGGAGCTCATGGAACGCTGCACTACAGCTCCAAGTGTCCACAGTGACCCCACCCAGCCCTGGCTCCTCGGCAGTCCTGAAGGGACTTTGAGGGATCCAAGTCACAATCTGTGTCTTTAGGCAGGACTGGCCTGTAACTCCCCATGCCTGAGCCGGGGCCTTGCCTGAACCACACACGTTACAGGTTCCTGAGTTTGTTGTGATATGGGCAACACCCTTTCTTCACTTGTCTCTTTGCTTCAGCTACAGCTCTGTGCTGAATGGATCCGAGGAGAGGGAGAAAGCAGCCTCATCTTCTCTTCCATGAGGCACAAAGAAAAATACTGAGTTACTATCTGCATGCACATAGGATGTGGGTTGTTCACCAAACAGGCTGGACACAATAGTTATCAATTTTTACTGACTGCTCCTTGCATAGATTGTCACAGAGTCCCTGAAATGAGTGACACCTCTATTGCAAAACTGATGTCAGAACACTCTCCCTCAAGTATATGCACAGGGCAGTATTATGTCAGGCCACATTGTAGTCTCTGGTTAATACTGTTTAGCAATCTGGTTTTTCTACTAGTTTACTGTGAATAAGCTTTCATGATTTACATCTTGAAAATTCTCTTGGACTTTTCTGTAATTTCTGAGGATTTTTGTTTTATTCTGCAACTGAGGGAGCACATCAGTGCAGTGCAAGGATAGAAGTACTTTCAGACCAGTGGGAAAACACGAAGTACAGGACAATTAATGTCTTTTTGCTTTGTTCTACAAACAGCAGACCTTGTTTCTCCTATTCTGCATGCAATGAAGCACCAGCTCTGTGCTGTATTTGCAGGACCAATGATGGCTAAAAGATCTCTTTGTGGCTTTGCACCTCAATGTCTACCTTGAATCAGCAGCCCCTCAGGAGGGCTCTGTGTTCTGGGTCTGCTGCAGCATCTCCTTGGCTGGACACACTAGAAATCTGTACACAAAGAAATACACTTTATCGTGAGTCAGGAACAAGTGCTCACTCCAAGTTTTTATTGAAATTGAACACAGTATTCAAGCACAGTTCTGGTTGAGAATCTAGACAGCTAATTTGTGATTTTACAGCATGCCTCAGTAACCCTTCTGCTGTACATTCCCAGGAACATGGAAGTGAGCAGGCACCTTGTCTCTCAGCCGACCACCACCGTGTCATCCCCAACAAACTGGTAAACTGGGACCTCGAGGTTTAAGGGAGCAGGGCCTTTCCTGATTCTGCCAGAGGCATCGTAGTGGGAGCCGTGGCAGGGGCAGTAGTACCCGCCAAAATCCCCGGAGTTGGCGATGGGGACACAGCCCAGGTGGGTGCACACGCCCACCAGGATCACCCACTCGGGCTTCTTCACTCTGTCTAAGTCGTGCTGCGGATCCCTCAGTTGAGACAGATCGACCTCAGCCTCCTGACTAATTTCTGCCTGGGTTCTGTGACGCACAAAAAGGGGCTTCCCTCTCCACTTGAAAGCCATGTTCTTGCCTTCTGGAATGTCGGACAGCTTGATCTCAATCTTTGACAAGGCCAGCACATCAGCAGAGGCACTCAGGCTGGAAATGAACTGGGTGACAACATTCTTGGCAACGTAGGCGGTGGCTACCCCCGTGGCTGCAGTCATCAGGTAGGAGAAGCCTTTCCTGGAGTCGCTGCTGCCCTGGGAGGACACCCGGGCATCCTGCACGTCCTGGCGGCGGTAGGCGCTGAAGTCGGGGACCGCGACATCGTTGTGGACACAGCGCACGCTGGCAGGGGCTGCACGGGAAAGGACAGCAAGTGACACTGCTGCAGCAAAAACACACTGCCACGCACCTGAAATTGCACTGTTTTAGGTGTTTCGATTTTAAGTTGTATGGAGATGATTTTCAGAGGGAATTTTTAGTAGATTAAGGAAACCAATCTCACAGATCACCTCTTATTCTCTGAAAAAGAAACATCATCAGGGTGCAGAAAATCTGTGAGAAGTTTTGGGCTTCTGGGAAAAAAAGTGAGCTGTTTTTTCAGTAAATTTCAGGAAAAATCTCCTGTAGGATACCATGACTAGCTCAGAAAAGAATGACCTGTTTTCCATTTCAAATGTTTCCTTGTAAAGGGCTGCTAAGAGGAAATCTGATGCGGAGAAGTTTGCACATCTGTAGTGTAACACTTTTGTGCTATTTTTTGTCTGAAGTAACTTCTACACCTGTAATAATATTAAGTGTATGGTTAAGCATTTTTAAAATTAGAAAGATCAGGCATCCTTTTTCGTATTAAATTGTTGTCTACTAAAACTACAGTAAATCATTTTAAACCTTCAGTCCCCAGGCTCACTTTAGAAGATTTAGCTATCAGCTATCCATTTTCAAGTGGGATTGGCCCACCAAACCTGTGTGCTAACAAGTAACAGGATATGAAGGATAACTAAAAGGCTTCCCATGAGTTTCTCCAGCAAAAGCAAGCTGCTTCCCCCACTGAAAATCTATAAGCCAAAGAAATGAACATGGCAAGGACAGAACATGCTACTCGCCAAAGTGCAACCTGTTGCTTCAAGAGTATTATTTAGTTTTTATATTTTCTGCCAGTTGGCACAAAGTTAACAGGTGTCTTGAAGTGTACTTAAGCTCTCAGGGGTTTATGTGCAGTTTAATGAGGATAATAATTACATTTATTTACAAGTAACTCAGCACTGAGAAGGTAATTGCTGTAGATTTAAACTGCAAAGAAATCAACTGAAAATTGAAATTCTGAGGTAGTGCTCCGTACTAAGTTATTTCAGTATCAAGACTAAAGCACTTAGTAATAACTAACTCTAAAAAAATTTGTTATACTCAGTGACAAGCATGTTTGATGTTAATTAAAATGTAGAGCAGGGCTAAATGTCAGCCGTGTCAGTTACAGATTTGTAGAATTTTCACCTGAACAAACCCTTTACAGCTGAGAGTCAGGTGAAGTACACGGCTCTAATTGCTACAGAGCCTCTTCCGCACGGCACTGCCCTCCCAGAATTAAACGTGCTGAAGCAGAAGGCTCCATGGGTGACAGCTGCAGAGCTGGGCAGGAGCTCCACAGGAACTGCAAGCCCGTGAGAGTCACCTCCCCTCGGCCAGAGGTCGGAACGAAGGAACACCTCGGGTCACTCCCCGGCCGATGCTTCCCCGACCTGGGGTCACCGCAGGGTAAAACACACAGCGAGTGTGTTCGCACTGCACCCCTCTGCTGTTGTCCCCGCAGTTAAAAACCTTCCCGAATGACAGAACTTGGCTGCGTTTTCTCAGCGGTACAATAAAAACCACGGGAGCCGTCTCCCTGAGCGGAGATACCAGAACCGCCTGGACACAGGCTGTGCTCGGGTGACCCTGCTCGGGCAGAGATGACCCACGGCGGCCCCTCCAGCCCGCCCCGTTCTGTGAGTCACTGAAAGGAACCCGGCATTCAAGTGCCCTTGAACAAGCTCTGTAGTTGTAAAGGCGAGTGAATTGCGAGGGTGACAACAGAATCAAACACTTATAAACCCCAAGTGGCCCAAGGCCCCGCAGCCCGCCCGCCCGCTCCCCCTCCCGGCTCTGCTCCC
>VXBR01002162.1:183937-263565 GCA_013400215.1 Cisticola juncidis | reverse complement strand
GACGTCAGCGCCGGCGCGCGGCGGTGACGCAGGCGGAGTCGGGTGCCCTGAGGGGAGAGTGCACGATGGGCGGCTGTGGGACTGCATGCCTTTTCCTTCCCTTTTTCCTTTCTTTTTCGTTTTTTCCCCTTTTCGTTTTCCCCTCCTGTTTTATATTTTCTTCCCTTCCCTTCCCTTCCCGTCCCTCTGCTCTCGTTCTCTCTCGGTGCGATTCTTCCCCGAGCTGTCCCGTGTCACCCTTGGGGCGGGCAGTCCGTGCTGTTCGCTCCCGTGCCGGGGTCCCTGCGGTGATCCCCGCCACAGAGTTTAAATCAGAGCGGGACGGGTCGGTGAAGGGTTTGTGAGGCTCTCTGGGGACACGCGAACGCCCGTGTGCCTCACAGAATTCACAGAATCACCGGCTTGGAAAAGCCCTTCAGGATCATCGAGTCCAACCCATCCCTAACACCTCAACTAAACCATGGCACCGAGTGCCACAGCCAGTCTTTTTTTTAAAACACATCCAGGGATGGTGACTCCACCACCTTCCTGGGCAGGCCATTCGGTATTTTATTTTATTTTATTTTATTTTATTTCTCCTTAGCTTACTCATTTAATTTTTTTTTTTCTTTGGTGATCCTGAACCAGTTTCAAGTTGGGAAAAAACTATTTTTTTTCAGCTTGTCATAAGAAATTAGTTGAGGGATAGATTTTACTTTGAGTTTGAGAATGCAAAGTGTGTCTGACAACAACCAAACCACTCTAGGGGCTGTTCTGGAGATGGGGATTAATTACAAGGCTAAATTAAGTGTGTAAATCATATCACAAATATATCACATAGATACATCATTCTGCACTAAAGGAGAGAACCACTCTTCCACTAATGACTAGAGCAAATAAATAAGTATCCGTTGAGTTTTTTGATAGGGTTTTTTTCCCCTTATATTTTACTTTATAATAGAAGTCTTATGCTTGACTTGTTACATCTTCCAGTGTTAGGATTTAGTTTGGTACAGATGGGTATTCTGGTGGATACATACCTGCTCCAGTCAACCCTTTTAACCCAACTGGTTCAAGCTTCTGAAAATTTCCCAAAATTCAGGATAAACTTGACACAGAGATATGTTTGAAAACATTTAAGCTGAACTTAGACATCTGGAAATCTAGATCAAGATTTCTAGAACCTAGAAATCCTCTAGAAATCTAACAACAATTTCCCAGCTACCCAGCCCAGTCCATTTGTGCAAGGCTGTGAAGCTTTAGTGGTTCATACTGGCTGTATGAAGGATGATTATTTTGAAATCCAGCTCTCGCTAATGATATTGCTACTAAATTATTTTATGATTGTGCATTAAACCCCCCCATTTTTGTAGAATGGTAGTTTAAGGACTGGCCTTATTAAGATTTATTTAAAGGGTCGACTTTTTCATTTTCTTTTTAACTGTTAACCATACTGAAATATGGTGGTTCTAATTAAGTGGGATGGATCATTCCAGTCCTAGTACTATTGATCTATAATTTATTTCTTTCCCAGCACGTTTGTGACATCTAAGCCTGAGCAGATAATGATTTACCCAACTCAGTTCACTGTACTCTTCGTAACTGTAGCCACTGGTGATGCAGTAATTAAAGGCACCATAATAATATTCTGGAGCAAAGGTAATTTGTAGAAACTATGGGAGCTATCACTCAATATATGGATGGGAACAAACAGCATTCAGGTAGAGAGGGTAAAGAACTGGGAAGGCCATTTTAACAGCACAAGTTTTATAATCATCAGTTAGGAGGAAAAGAGCAACAGAAACATATTTTCCACAGATAATAACATTATGATCATAGACTCACAGAACGTGCTGAATTGGAAGGGACCCGTCAGGATCACTGAGTCCAACTCCTGGCCCTGCACAGGACACCCCGAGAGCCCCACTCTGTGCCTGAGGGTGTTGTCAAACACTTCTTGAGCTTAGCCAGCCTTGGAGCTGTGCCCGCTGTCCTGAGGAGCCTGTTCAGTGCCCAGCCACACTTTGGTTGCCCAACTTTTCCTGCTCTCCAATCTCAACCTCCCCTGACCCAGCCTGATCCATTTCCTCAAGTCCTGTCACGGGTCACGAGAGTGAAAAGTTCTGGTCCTGCCCTTCTGCTTCTCCTGGTGAGGCCACAACGAGGTTGCATGAAAGATCTGATCCTCACTGGACAAGTGCTAGTAGAGCCAAAGGAGATATTTTGTGGTTCACCATGAAAGTGAGGATTTGGGCTGATATTTACAGAAGGGTTTGTTAGCATGTGGGGTTTTGTTTGTTTGTTTTTGTGGAGGTTTTTTTCAGGATTCTGCGTTTTGGCAATGATGCAAGTTTTGAATATGCTAACCCAGTTCAGCTGGCAGATATGGCCTCGTCCCAAAGAATATATCATTCTGACTCGGGGGTGGTGGGGGGGCTGTTCTCAGAGATATTTAGCAAAATGTGCTTGCTACTTGTGGAGCTTTTCAACCAAATGAGGTACTGTGATGGAACAGTAGTTATAGGACAAGGAGAAATGGGTATAAAATAAAAGAGGGGAAATTTAGGTTAGATATCAGGAAGAAATTCCCTACTGTGACAGTGATGAGACACCAAAACAGGTTCAGGAAAACTGTAGATGCCTCAAGCCTTGAAATGTCCAAGGCCAGGTTGGAAGGAGCTTGGAGCAATCTGGTTTGGTGGGAGGTGTCCCTGACCATGGCAGGGGAGGATGGAAAAAGATGATCTTTGAGGTCCCTTCCAATTCTTTAACATTTGTTCTCTGATTGTTTGAGAAAGAATGGCTGTAAATTTTTTAAAGACTTAAATCTGAATTCCAGTTCCAGTGCAGTTAGAACACAAATAAAACATTAAAATATTACAGTAAAAAGGAACTACTTTCTGTTATCAGAGTTCCAAAAAGAATAATTTTAATTTTAAAATGACTAAGCAAATTCTGGTGTGTAGCTGTTTCTTTGAGAACTGTTCAGCTTGTATTACTGAGCATCAGTACTGAGGATTTTCCAGCCAAACATGAAAGTAAAATGCCAGCATAGCATTGTGTAAACCATCCAGACACACCTCTGTGATTGTTTTTGTACATTTGTACAAGCCTTAGCCTCATATAAATTTATACTGCTTCATGTTCCTTTCCTCCTAAAGTTAAAAGTTCATTTACATCAATACAAAAGCTCTAAGATGTCAAGGCTGCAGCATTACAAAGTAGATGAAAAGTATTGTAATGCTTTTGGGTATGTGCAGTGCTTTTCTCCGTGTAGAATTCATTCTCATATTTGTTTTGCATCGAGATAAACTGCAGAACTTGCATGGCTTTCTGCTAAAATGTTGGTCACCCCAGGCAATTTGATCTCACCAGAGTCATCTTTCTTTGAGTTCTTTGCCATCTTTCATCATTTTTATGCCCTGAAAACTCAGCGCTACTAAGCTTGAGACTTCAGGGTTTACATTTTACTTCTTGGATTTGAATTGTTGACCTTGTTTTTTCCTCCCTGAATGAGCTTGTTCTGAAATAAAACCCAAGAAAACAAGAAAACCACCAAACTTTACCTGTGGAGCGTTAGTACAGCAATCACTGTTCATCAACTGCTCAGATAAGTGCACCCTGAGAGCACTCCAAATGTCTGCAGTGGTTCCTTTGCAGAATTAATGTCCATTACAGTGATTTTGGTCTCGTGGTGTGGCACAGGGGAAGCTGTCATATAAATTTGAAGATAGATTTGTGTATGCAGTACAGTTTGTTTAAGGTTAAGATTATGGAGACCCTTTAATAGCTAGACTTTCTTTGAATGTTCTTTGAAGTTGATCTGTCACTTTGAAAAGTCACAGAGTGTGATCTAAAGGAATGTATATGAAACATGAGGAATGAAAATGGACAGTAAAAATGAGGAAAAAAATCTAGGAATATTTGACTGGTCAAACATTTCTCTCTGCTACTCAAATTAGTTGAAATGATGATACCTCAGTGCTACAGTCTAATCTAAATTCAGGTCTTTTTCAGTCAAGGAAGAACTAAGTTCAAGTATCATGAGGGAAGAAGAGATCTGCTGGCAGGTTTTTACTACTCTCTCTATTAAGGCAGGAGTAATCAGCCATCTTAGTCTAGATCTCTTACAGCCCTGCTTGATAAGGCCAAGATAAATTGCCTGGAGCAGAAGGGCATGGAATATCTGTTTCTGACAGACATGCACTCAGCATTTTGTGGATAAAATACTCAAATAAGAGGTAAATACAAAGAACGCATATTTCTCCACTCTGCACCAAAAAAAAAACCCCAAAAAACAACCAACCAACCAAAAAACAACCTAAAAAAACCCCCACCAAAAACCAAACCAAAACAAAAAAATCAAAGCACGTGAAGCATTCCATTGGGCAAAAAGAATGGGATTTTCTGAGTCAGCTGTAGAGAGGAAAGAAAAAAAACCCATTAAAGGAAATTAAAATACCAAGCCTAAGATCTAAGATTACATCAGTGATTTACATAATTGTGAGATGGACAAAATTAATTTGTATATACATGTGAAAAATTTCCCATATATGTGTGGAATTGATTAAGGTCTGCTTGCACAAATCAGAAATGGCACCAAAAGGTGTCTGACCAAGCAGAAGCCAAAGGCTGGATGAGAACTGCCTGGGGCAGCATCAAAGGCTGCTCAGCAAGGCAGCAGCTAAAGCCTAAATGAAGTTGCCTGGAGCATCATCAAAATGTCAGTTTGAGAGAGAATATTTTCTCCCTGGCTCTTGTTTTCTCTCTTCATTTCATGAAAAATCCCTGACATTTCTTGAAGAGCATGTGTTTAACTCCCATCTGGCTTCCACTGTTATATATTATTTGCTTTTTCTGACACCTGAAGTTGGAATCAAAACTTTTCTTGACTAAAATCCAAAAGGCTGAGCAAATGAGAATCCTAGCTTCTTTTGCTTTGCTTAGCATTTCTTGCAATTAATGCATTTGAAGAACTCCATCCTGTGTCTAGTGCCCAGGTAACACGTTTGTGGGGGTGGAAACGAGAAATTCTCCCCAGATCCGTGCACAGGAAGGGATTGGGAGTCTCAGCCACTTCCCAGTCTGCTGAGTGTCACTGCCCTGCCTTTGGTTGGTGAAACCCCAGGTGTTGTTTAAAGCTTTAGCTGGACATGCTGTAACAACTCATTCTTCTGAGACTGATGGCAAATCTCTCACAGTTAAGCACAAAGCTTACAGAAATATTTATAATGTTTCAGAGGACCATAAATTCTTGCCTTGTCAGAATAATCATCTTCCTAGAAGTACAAAGCAGAAGCAGGCAGGGGAATAGTAGCACCTGAGCTAAGCTTGCTGCTTGATGCAGGGCCACAGAAATCTCCCTTGCTCCTGTGTGTGTAGATATGAAACCTCAGTGAAGTGGCAGAATGAGGAGGGCGACATTTAAAAAGCAACAAAGGAAATCACTTTGTCTCAATTTTATGGTGTAGAGCACAGATCTTGATCGTCATTATGCTCTCCTGAAAGCTTTTCTCTGTTGCAAGTTGCTGAACTTTGGCTTCAAACCAGCTTTAAACCAGCATAAAGCAGATAATGGCAAAGGAAGGGCTTTTGTGTAATGCCTGGAGCTGTTGGCAATCCAGAGCCACACCATTAAGAGCTAATGCAATGGAAGTGTCCCCATGTCATAACTTCTCCCTTTCCTGCCCTCACAGCTGCTGTGCAGGGGCTGTGCCTGCAGCCCTTTCTCCTCTGGCTGCTGCAGCTGAATTGCAGAGTGTTCCTGCTCCGTGCTGCTGCAGGGACAGCAGCACTCAGAGAGCTGCTCTCACACAGTGTGAGCCCTGGTGGGGTCAGGGTGCCTGGACTGAGCTCACTGCCCTCTGTCATCAGCACCTAAATGATCTCAGGGCTCTTTTCAGCACCAGCTTCAACAATAGCTTCTGGAAATTTGCCTATGATGCAAAAGATTTTTTTTATACTCTGCCTTTTTTTTTTTTTAATGTGATGCCTTTATTTTCTGTCTTTTATATATAGAAAGAATAAATAAAAGCCTTCTCTCTTTTTGTGCTTAGTTATGAGAATAATTATGCTACTGAGGCTGCTCCTAATGGCTCCCAGTGGAATTACTCCAAGTTTTTAGATGGATTATATTTCATATTTTCATACTTTTAGTGACCCTTGGTGCAAGAAATAGACATATACTAATGACATCTGCTGAGGCAAACTTGCAAAACATTCCTTACTGGGGGAAAAATCAGAATATAGTAATATTGAAAGAATTAGAAAACTTATTTAAAGTCAGGATGAAACTTAGTATTACGAAATACAGGAGCATTTAGAGATTCACACCAAATGTGTCAACAAATTTCAGATTTTTCATCAGAAGTGACAGGAGAAGAAGGAAGATCTAGATGTGTGCTGAGTGATCAAAGTATAATGGTGCACTGTGTGTGTTAAATAGGTAGTGGGATACTGGGATTTCCAACATGAGATTTTCAGCAGATACAGGAAACAGTAATTCTATTATACAAAGCCCCTGCCCACATAAGTACAAAGTTCTTCCTGAATCACTGAATGTGTGAATGTTTTTCTCAGTTTGCCAAACTTACTTTTCCAAACAGTTCAGTGAGTGTGTCGGTGGGTCAATCTCAGGGATGTCAGATGATAACCTTGGTTGTTGCAAATTGCTGTGGAATGTTTGTTCAGTTAAACCAACAACCAATCTGAGCTGAGCAGGGCAATGGAGAGCAAATGCACTGATTTCAGTTATTGAAACATATCCCTGTAAGTTTAGCAAAGGAAGTAGATGTGAATAAAAATGCAGATGATGCTTCAAAGCTCATTCAGAGGAAATGGCTAATTGCAGAGGGTTTTTACTTTTCTTGAGCCAGGGATATAGATTAGTTTAATGATGTTGATGGGGGATTATATGAGAAGGAAGGTGCAAAAAGAGTGATTTTTGCAGTGCTTATGTAAATGAATGTGTATAATTTTGTCCCCTGTTACAGGAATCCTCATTGCTGTCAGTGGTACCTCCATGTGTCTTATTAAGCTATTAATTATTGTCATTAAAAACAATCGTATTAGCTAGAATAAGGACACCTGGTAAAGCCTTTTCATTCATATCAGTCCTTTTTTTTTTTTTTTTTTATACTGCTAGAGGCTCTTCATTTTTCTTTTTTTCTTTCTTTTTTCACTTATTGCAGTTATGCTGAGCAATGATAAAGTGTGTCATGGCATTGTGGTGAAAATGCATTGTGTGAAGAGAAGGAATTTGAAATTTTCACTTGCTTACTGTAGTCTGAAAAGACAGAAGAAAATACATTATAAAAGGGTCTAGTTTCCACAATGTCCTTCTCCTTCTGGGTCATGTCTAAAAGAAATATATAGCTGCCTGTCCTTAAAATAAGAGCATGAAGAGGTGGCAGAGGACCAGGTGAACACTGGCAGGCAGTTTACAGCCCAGAATGGAAGCAGTGTAAGCTCAGAGCTCTCAGTGCCACTAACCCCAGACAGATTGGTTCCATTGCCATCATTAGCTTAAGTGAGGCACATATAAATTCTTTACCAAAATAACCCAACCTTCTTTTCTGTCAAGAATAACATGAAAAGAATGCCATGAAGTGTAGTGTAGTAGGGTGAGCAATAAGTTATTTATTACCTAAATTTAAAATATGTAATGTGTCAGAGCTCAGAAGTTGTCTTGTGTTCTGTCTCACCTCACTTAAACTGTTGCCAGAGACAGCAAAGATGTTGGGTACAGGAAAAACTTGGGCCTCTAAAATACTGCTTTGTAATTTCAGAATTTCACTCTAGGGACACTATAAAGCACAGAAGCTTTTAAAAGCATGAACAGGGTGATTCTGTTTGGTTCTTTAACACAACAACATAAGCTTCACTGAAATATCTTCCTCAGGTTTGTCTGTGCAGGAGAATTGACCTCAGTGCCACTCTGGAATGCATCCCCAAAGTAAGGTACAGCTCCCAGGGGTCACAGAGTGGCTCTGTCAGCCACTCTGGGGACAGCTCTGACACTCAGTGTGTTGCTGCAGGCTGACTTCTGTCCACAAGGTCAGGTCCATGAGATAAGGACTCTGTGATAAAAGAGGAAATCAGCTCATGGTGCAGATGCATTTGATCATAAAAGCCTCTTTAGCCTGGAGTAATGAATAAATTAGTTATTTGAAAAACAAGACTGCTGGCACAAGTCAGCTTTGGTTCATAAAGAAATGAAGGCCCATGAGTGACATTTTCCAAGGAAGGGCCTTGCCTGTTACGAGACAAACAGTTAAAACAGGCAGAAAATGTGTCTCAGCACAACAGAAGATATGCTGAGAAACTGGAAAAAAACCCCATGGATCCTGCAGAATACACTAACCAGGTTTCTTAGGAAAACACAAAAACTATGGCACCAAAGGGACTGAAAGGAAAATAAAGCAATATATTCTGATTACACTGTTAAAATCAGTAAAATCAGTAAAATCAGTAAAATCACCTTGATTCCATAACAGCCTTGTCCTTGGTTCAAAGAAACAAACCCCCATTACCTCATTTTTAAAAGTGTAGTAAAGCAGGAAGTAATAGGTGAGAATTTTCAAATCTTAGAATTCCAGGGATGTGAGCTGAAGCAGATCTTGGGGAAATGGAAGTGATGAGAACGTTTGTGCTCAGCAGCAGATCCCAGGATTAAAACCATTTCTTGGTTTGATGCTGTTCTTCAAAATGAAAGATGATTATTGAGAAAAGTTTCTGTGTGGTTAGTGGACTCTTTTCTTGGGTGTCTGACAGAAGGCATTTTTTATTTGTTACACTAACTCTTATTTTATTTGTAGAAACAGATGAACTGTCTCTATATGGAATTTATTCTTTAGCAGAAACCTCAGCACAGTGTAGTAGTTACACTATCCTGTCCAAATTTACTTTCCCAAACACAGAATGAATAGACAAAAATAATGTTAGTTAGAGTTCAAAGCTATTTTTGTACTTTATATATATTGGATCACTGATTCACGTTTTCAAGGCAGTTCTGGACTGGCTGTTTTTCAGTACACTGCTTCATAGCAGAACAGGTTATAAATCATTTTGTGGATGTTTATGGGCTCTCCCCTGTGCTCCATGTAATAAATATGTAGGACTGAGAAGCAGAGATTTTTTCTAAAAGATTTTACATGTACCTTTTTCATATTTGTTAAATTAAAGGGCAGGAAATTAAAAAGGGTGAATTTATTTGCTGGGTTTAGGATACTAGGAATTTATTAATTGATACTTCTATGAATTTATTAATTTATTAAGTCTGAAGTGATGGACAGTTGAATTGGGATAAACTGAAGTTCAATATTTTGGAGGGCAGGCTGTGGTCTCTGTTTTCATGTTCATCTTTGTGTAATTTTGCAGATTGTTCTTTCTCTTTTATGTTTACTTCTCTTTTTTTCCTTCTTCCTTATTTTTTAAAAATTTTAAGTGGGATTTTTGTTTTGTGCACTGAAATAAAAACAGAGGACTCCAATAGGAGGATTTAGACCTTCATCTCCGTCTGCTTTAATTTCCTACGAGAGCTTTTGCTGGAAAAGTATGACCTGGCATAAATTCATTCTACAGAGCACTTGAGTCTTTAAGATGCTTCTTAGTTTGTTGGGTTTGGTTTTTTGTTGTTTTTTTTTTTACTTTTGGTTAATGCTGATTAACAATTGATCTCTCTTATCTGCCATGACTTCCCTTTCCAGGAGGAAAAAAGTGATTTGACACATTACTTTTTAAAAAGCTTAAATTAATGAACACAGTAAATGTAGGCATACTGGTAAGCAGCATCCTGACCTAAAGAAGCAATTAAATATAAATCACCCATCTCTAAGAAAGATAAAAATAATACTCGGTAAGAGTTGTTTCCGCAGCTTGAAAGCAAGAATAAATTTCTTAAAGCAAAATGAATGTTATAAGTACTTACTTTTGTGGGTGGAAAAAAGAGTCTAAAAATACTTAATACACCAAAAAAAACAAGAGCAAAGGCTGAAATAGCATAATCCTTTCATCTTCAAAATATGGAAATGGGAAGGAATAGAGAAGGGAAATAGATCTTTAAATATTGAAATTCATTATCTTAAAGGAATTGCTCTGAACAGCACATTGGCAATGTCAGTGCTGGCAGGAAAATCTGCCTGTGGGAGCATGGAATGAAAATCGCCCAGCTGAGCTGTGGAAATCACTTTTCCATATCCAGTTCCCATCAGATTTACACAGTACATGAGCAGGGCGTGGTTGTCCTTTGCCCCCAGGGCCAGACAGATCTTGACTCTCTGGCTGAGCTGAAATCTGTGTTCCCTTCCTATTGCTGGGTGACCACCCTGCGTGATTTTAGGGCCAGAGCCAGCTCTCAGTGAAATCTGCTTTTTCCTTTGGTAACAAGTGAATTGGGCCAGCCATAGTTACTTATGATCCCTGTCAAAAATGTATCTGTCTCAGTTACTAGTGATGTCCTTTCGGGTTGTAAAATAATTTGGGGCTGTCGTGGAGCCTATAAATAGCAGATTGCATTACCATGGCAATTCTTTTTTCATGCCTGGAAGAACAGTGTCAGGCTCAGAGCCACAGACAGCTTGGAAATGAAGTGACACCTGAGCTGGTCAGGAGGAAGGGAGCAGGCTGTTTTTTAGGAGCACTAAAGGATGGAGTTCAAGGCAGTAGGTCAAGGATGAAATCCTGGCACTGTTGGGTTCAATCAGCTGTGTGTTGACTTAATTGGAGGAGAAATTTCACTTGAGATTTCCCTGAATAAGGGAAATTCTTTGAACAGTTGACATGTGTCCACCCTCTTGCCATCTTTCCCTCATTCTTCTCCCTCCTCTTGGCATTTCAATATTAGAAATTGTTGGATAATTTATCAGTTCTTTTTGAAGCATGAGAAAACCTGGCAGAGGGTCCAAAGTTGGAAGTAACTCATCCTACAACAGTTTGAGATCCATGCTGATCATTAATTTTGAGTGGAGGCTTCTCAGAGGGCCACCTGCCCAGGTGACTTCATGGGCAGGGCAAGTGTCCCACGAGCTCTGGGGACAAAAAGCAGCCAGGGCAGAGTGAGCCAGGGCAGCCCAGGGACTCCAGGGAGTGGTGTGGGAACTTGGCCACTTGGTTTGATTGCAAGATCACCTCTAAAAATGGCACAGAACCTGAGGTGAGCGTGTACTTGATACAAAGACCCCATCCCTTGCAAAGGAGTTCTGACAAGTAGCAGAGAACAATATATGACTTCAGGGAATTATTTTCATTTTCCAGTTCCCCGTGGATTTGCTTGAAGGGCTACAGAATTACAGATTGAAATTTAGTCAAAGACAACTGTCAGTTGCATTGTCTCAATATTCATATTGAAGATTTTAAGTGGTTCACAAAATGCTTTTTACATTTTTAAATTACTTCATGAGTATGGATCAATCAGCAAAATATAGCAGTAATGAGTTCCTTTTAATAGCAAAGAGCTTGCTAATTACCATGCTGATTATATGAACCAAGTTTTTAGCCAACAAAAAAGCTCCTGCAGGCAGTGTCCTTCCACCTGCTGAGGGGCTGGCAAGTCTCATTAAAAAATAAGAGGAAATAATTATTCTTTTTAGTCTGTTTCAAATCTTAGGAAAAAAAAGTGTGCTCACTCACTTTCTATGCGTGACATCATCTGAAATTAGTAGATGCTTTCACGGGTACTTGAAAGGAAAAAATTAAAAATAGCTGCCCACAAAACCCATCCTTTTCCAGTTCCAAAGGAAGGCCTTCCAGGGCTGAGGTTTCATCGGGATCCTGCCTGTGAGCAGGTGTCCCTTTGGCCAGGAGGTGTTTTTGGTTTCTTCCAGGTGGGCACCGAGGGATGAGATCTGGACACAGGGAGCTGCAGCTCTGCTGGGCTGTGCAGGGCTCTGGGAGCTGCAGCTCTGCTGGGCTGTGCAGGGCTCTGGGAGCTGCAGCAGCTCTGCTGGGCTGTGCAGGGCTCTGGGAGCTGCAGCAGCTCTGCTGGGCTGTGCAGGGCTCTGGGAGCTGCAGCAGCTCTGCTGGGCTGTGCAGGGCTCTGGGAGCTGCAGCAGCTCTGCTGGGCTGTGCAGGGCTCTGGGAGCTGCAGCAGCTCTGCTGGGCTGTGCAGGGCTCTGGGAGCTGCAGCAGCTCTGCTGGGCTGTGCAGGGCTCTGGGAGCTGCAGCAGCTCTGCTGGGCTGTGCAGGGCTCTGGGAGCTGCAGCAGCTCTGCTGGGCTGTGCAGGGCTCTGGGAGCTGCAGCAGCTCTGCTGGGCTGTGCAGGGCTCTGGGAGCTGCAGCAGCTCTGCTGGGCTGTGCAGGGCTCTGGGAGCTGCAGCAGCTCTGCTGGGCTGTGCAGGGCTCTGGGAGCTGCAGCAGCTCTGCTGGGCTGTGCAGGGCTCTGGGAGCTGCAGCAGCTCTGCTGGGCTGTGCAGGGCTCTGGGAGCTGCAGCAGCTCTGCTGGGCTGTGCAGGGCTCTGGGAGCTGCAGCAGCTCTGCTGGGCTGTGCAGGGCTCTGGGAGCTGCAGCAGCTCTGCTGGGCTGTGCAGGGCTCTGGGAGCTGCAGCTCTGCTGGGCTGTGCAGGGCTCTGCTGGGCTGTGCAGGGCTCTGGGAGCTGCAGCAGCTCAGCCTGGCAGCCACAGCCCTCCCCATGGGCTCAGAGAATGGGTTCACCTGGAGGCAGCATCAGCACCAAACTCAAAATGAGCTTGTGAAATGTGCTCTGGATTCTCAGCTACTGCAGAGCCAGGGGATGGGCTGTTGGTCGTGGAATTAGGCTGGAGTTGGAGAAATCCATGGACTCAAGGGCAGCTTGGGCAATTTACTTTGTGTGTGTGTCTCATCTGAAATGTTCCTTATTAATACCTCCTGATTTTCCATGAAAAATTGGGAGGTGCTTCATGGCTGGGGCTAAACAAGGCCATCAGGTAGGCTTCAGGTAGAAAGGAGCAAAGGAAAGCAAGTTTGGAAGCTTTTTAAAAAATTTTTTTTGTCCTGTATTCTAAAATTGCTTAATTTTCAAAGGAAAAAATTAATTCTAGCAGATGCTTAAACCCCTTTTCTTTTAGGTAATTTGGAAGAAGAGAGAGAGAAATATCCCTTGGAAGTCCTGCCTGATCTAGACCTAGGAATCCATGCATTCATGGCACTAATGCAGCCCTGTTACTTCCTGGAATAATTCCTTCCTCTTGGATTTATGGCTACCACACAGATTAGATTGTTAATGTTATGCAAATAGTAGTTGTCATAAGGTTAATTTTCACAATTTATTTATCTTTCTAAGGAACCTTAATTTTTGAATCAAGGTGGGTTTTTTGGTTGTGGTTCAGATGGAAAAGGTTTGTAACACACAGCTCAGATTCTGTAAGCAAGGATGTTGGAGGTGGTGCTGAACACTTAGCAATAACAGCTGGCACAAATCCCAATTTAATCTAGGAAAATCACAGGTGACAATGTACTGAAAATTCACCATCTCAGTTTAAATGTGGGTGTGTGCTCAGCCTTGCTTCTTGAGGATAATTGTACCAGAAATTTAAATCCTTACTCATGCTCCAAGCACGATGTGTACAATCCTTGCTCCTAAAAATGCCACCCATATTGATGGCATAACCTTGGGTTGGAAACAACTTGGGTTTCCCAATGCTTTTTGCACAGATTTTTTTTTTTCTTCTGTGGGTAAAGAAAGAAAATCACTTTTAGCTCCTAGAAAACCAGTATTTTTGTCAGTAGTATAATTCTTTGAAACATAAATGAGTATCCTCTTCCTTACTTTTCTCTGTAGGAAAACAGATTATTACTTTTTCCTATCTGAACCCTGAAAAAATCTTAAATTTTAAGAAGAAAAAAAAATGTATATTTCATTTTAGTGCCACAAAATTTTTTATTTGAATGTCAGTCACTGAATATTACTGTTTTTGCACAGAGAAGAACATTTAAGGCCTGTGTTACTGTACAATTTATTGACTTTATTTTGCCTATAGGTACTAATTTAATTCATTTTCATTGATTCGAGGAATGCATTTGAGCTGCAATAGTGTGCTTAAAGGCATCAGCAAATGATATAATAAGACTGTACCTGTAGTTCAGAAGGAAAAGATAAAAAGAAAAGAAACTGTTATTCCTATGGAGAATTAAAAGTGAGGGGAAGAAAACCCTTTTTAATAATGGTTCATTTTCTTTCTTTTTAGTACAAAGTGATAAAAGGAAATAAATTCATGTTCCAAGCCTCAAACAAAGTGTCTGGTCATTGATGAGGATGTTATCTTCAAAGGTGAGGAAAAGTTTGTCAGAAGTTGTTAAGTGTTGAAAGTATGGAAAGTGGATGAAAATATCACAAGGCAAAATCAGATTGTCAAGATGACAGAATAAACCTGTACACCTATTTTCCAATTTTCATCTCCACATGAAAACACAGCAAGATCAGGAGTTTCAGTGAAAAGAAACAGAATATATTGGTCAGCAGCCTGGTAGGAGGGGAATCATGGTATTAGAAACCAGATATTGGATTTGATAAAACAGAAACATTTCCCTGAATAAGCGCTTGTGTTCTTTGTAGCAAGAACTGGTTTTTGAACAACATCCAATATTTACTCAGGAAAACCTGTTTTCCAAATACATGTGTCTGCACTGGGAATTTGAGGAGAGTTTCAAGGAAGGCTGTGGTGCTGTTTCTGCTGGGGCAGCTCAGTGAAAAGCAGGGGCCAGGGAGCACCTGTGGAAGGGAGAGGGTGCCACAGACACTGTCCCCTTGCTGGGTGACCTGAGAGCACACAGGGTGTGGAGAGGGAAGGGCAGTGTGTGTGTCCCTGTGGGTCTGGAGAAAGGGGTGGCACAGGGATGGCACATCCTCACAAAGGGAGGGGTGAGGGGAGATGGGAACAGGGGCCACACTCACAGTGCAGGGGGAGAGCTGCTCTGTGAGTGTCAGCAGGGCTGGGAAGGGATGGGTGTGACTGGTTTGGGACACAGCTCCTTCCTGGATCCCTGGGAGGGGATCCCTCAGCAGCATTGTCCCAGTGCCAGTAGAAACAGAATGGTATTGCCACCATTCCATCCACTGGGTCATCCAAAGGAGGTGGAACCTTCAGCTCTGTGTGGAGTTTATCCCTCTGGTTAAAGGGACAAAACTCCCTTAAGGGCAGTTTCAGATTGTGTTATTGGCTATTTCAGATGTGTTATAAAAAAGTAGAATGGATTTTCCTCTGTTGCTCTCTTGTTTCTTGCACTGACTGGAGGTACCCATTGGCTGTACCTCATTTCACTGTGCAGTTAGAAGAAAATGACATTCTGTGCCTCAAACAAAAAGGAGAGTTCTTAGGCATCAGCCTGCTTTACCAAATATTGCCATGAGCTGTGTGAGTCTGCTGATGCCAGTTGTGTAAACTCAGTAGAAAAGCATGAAGTTTAGAAGCATGTGTACAATTAAAAAAAAAAAAAAGAAAAAAGTGTCTTTACACAAAAAAATATAAATTTTTGCACTTTGTAGGATGACAACTTCATTACCATGGACAAATTAGGACTACTTATTTTCTGGGTAACTATGCATCTTCTGCTTGGCTTTGGGAATATACTCCTCAACATATTTGTCCAAAATCATGGCACACTTCTTTAGTTATGCAATAATATAAATCCATTCAAAAAGTTGTCTTGGCTCAAAGCATGGCTTGATTTTTACCTACCTGCTGCAATTCCATTTGATTTTTTTTAGCCATCCATTATTCCTCATAAGCTGTTTTCTGATTTCATTGAGGAAAGAAAGGAGAGATGTAAAATTTGAGAATCTTAATGGATGTATATGAATCTTAATGGGTGTATATCATAACTGAAATACATTTGAATTATTGGGACTTTTTTTCCTTTTGTCACTAGTAGTGCTTAATACCAAATCCTCCAGAGGCATATGATTAATACTGTTTTCATTTTCACTTCTTCTACAGAGTTTTTCTTCTTTTTATTTCCAAAAATGTTGGCTTTGAATGAACCTCTAACAGAAAAACCTGTTTAAAGCTTCAACTCTCCCTTCATGCATGGTCCCTACTGCATAGACTCAGTATCATTTGGGTTGTATTTATTTATTTTTAAAATTTGCAGCAGTCTTTCAAAATTGTTTTCCTTTTTTTTTTTCTGGATGAAATGTGTGGTAGAATATTACCTACACCTTCCCTCTTTCTCCACATGTCCTGTTTTGTTCTTTTTGTTTGGTGTGGGGTGTTCATTGTTGTTGTTATGTTTGGGATTGTTGTTGTGTTTTTCTGTTAATTGGCCTATGTCAGCTAGTCCATAATTTCAAAATATTTGTCTTAAAGGGTCTACTTTACACTTCTTTCTCTCTATGGTGAGTTTATGCAAGGCTGCTCCACAATCTCCTAAACTGATTCCCTCCTTCCTATGGGAAGAGGGTTGGTTTCTCATTGAGAGAGGAGAGAGCACTGCTGACAAATACACAGCTCTGAGGGGTCTGCCTCTGGAATTCTCTTCCTTGTTGCCTTGGTCAAAGAGAATCTAAAAACCAATCTAGGTTGTCTCTTGGATTTTCTTGTGATATATTTTGGTGCATTATGTGTCTGTGTATGAAAAAAAAAGAGAAATTTAACTTGGATTTTATGAGTTTGAGTTTTGATTGAGCTTTCAGGGGCTGTGGGGGTGTATTTATTGATCTCCAAGAAGATAATAAAACGTGATCATTTTCTATCCACTATGTGCCCAATGCATTGCTCTTCTCCTTTCCTGAGTTAAGGAATTACTTTTTTAACAGAATATTTGAAGGAATTGACACCATAGTTCTCCCATCCTGAAAATCATGGACATAAATTTTTTCAGGTGACATTTCCTCTTGTGCTCAGAGGTCTTGATGGGACCTTTTCAGTTTGCTCTGTGATCAGCTCTGTGATCAGTGCTGTGCTGGGGCTGCAGGAGCTCCTGGGGTGCACTGGAAGTCTCCAGGGAATCAGAGGAGCTCCAGTAGTTCTGTATTTCCCTTTCAAAACGTCTTGTCTGTGTTTGTCACAAGGAACATCCCTAACAGAATGGCAGAACTTTGTACAGCTTATGAAATGCTCCAGGTTTTTGTTATGCTTTGTAATGACTTGCTGTTTATTTCCTTCTGATACCACAAATGTTTGCAGAGAATTTGACATGTAATAACGGATTTAAATAGTCAACATCAAATACAAAAGGTTTATGAATACTGAGGAAAACATCTTGACAAAAGGTGAGCAGTTTTTGCTAGGGTGAGATAATCTGCATGTTTCAATGTCTCTTTTAGTAGAATCACATCTTTACTTTCAATTTCATCTTTAATGTAACATTAAATGTAACATTGTTCTGTAAATATTGTTGCTACTGACAGGAACATCAATTCATGTTATTCATAAAGAGACTTTCAGAATCTGAGCAATGAATAGCAAGCAGGAGGAACAATTGTTTGCATTTTTATTTCCTAATACACATCCCTTTGCTAAAAAAGGGAAGCAGAGTCAATTTTACACTTATCAAACACATACTGCTTTTGGGGGAAAAGCTGATTTTTAGCAAAAAAATATTCAAGTGAAGGGAGGTAAATTTATTAAAGTATATTAATTTCCTTTACCTATTACAAGCTGTTTGCCACATTAAAGTGACTGGGGAACTGAGATATTTTTGCAAGATTTATAAAATTAGTGGTTGCAGCAGGCTCGTTTTGACAGGCACTGCATTGAGCAGTGTTTGCTCACAGTAATTGGTGTAAGAGGTGTGGGGTGGGGACATTTCTGTGGACAAAACCCCCGTTAGGATCAACTGCCCTGAGTAAGGTAGTAGTGAGTGTGAGGATGTGGCAGGACCCAGCGTGTCCAGCCCTGCTCCCTTCCCTGGGCCTGTCCCTGTCCTGCTGCACTGAAGCCACTCAGACCAGGGGCACACATCACTGCAGGTGGATGCACAGAGCTTTGGAACTGGAATCCTACTCAGGTGTCTTGGTTTGGAAAGGCAGGTATCTCTCAGGGAAAGCTGGAGCTCCCCTTGGAATGGAGATAGTAAACCCCTGCCCTCCAAATTATTATAATTTTGAAATTAGGGGCTTTCAGGCTAAAATATGGGAATAGGAATAAAAGTTCTTTACTAGGAATGTTAAAAATACAAATGCAGTAGAAGAAAAAACACAAACAAAAAACCAAACAGAAGTCCTAGAAAAGCATGACAGAGATATGACCTGACACCCTGTCGTCAGGGTGTTGGAAGCAGTCCAAATAAATCCTCCTGCAGTGACAGAAGTGGGTCTGTGCAGTAGAGATGATCCTGTAGAAAAGGTTCAAGTGATGGTGAGATGGGTCTGCTCTTCCTCTGGGAATCCAGTGGAAAAGAGACTGCTTGGTGTTCCTACAGCTCAGTTTTTATCTTGGTAGGAATGGTTGCCTCCTCCCCATTGGTTGGAGCATCTCCCAATGGATGATGGAATGTGTGATGTCACTGTGACCCTCAATGGCCCATGAACAGAAGATCTCCCCTGGAAGGTGGACAAAGTTGATGACAGAGATCACAAACCCTGCCCCACCTGGTTTAACAGCTGGGCTGTGATCAGAAGGTTCCACCCTCCTCCCCCTGGAGTTACGAGAAAAAGAAAAAAGAAAACATCTCCCTACTGCTTTCAACAGGCGAAATAGAATACACTTTTTTTTTTTTTTTTTTGTTACATAACCCAGGACATCAGTGTAATCCTCTCTGGAAGTAAATAATTCCAGTAACACCTGGAGCTTCAGTGGAGTGGGGCTGACTCTGTTAAGGAACTGCAAAGTCCCCAGGGATGCGGGTGGAATGGGTAGAAACCAGCAGAAAACATCACCCTGGGGTGTGCGCAGTGGCTGTGGGAGGAGCCCTGTGGAAGAAGGTGCAGAGTATAAATGTGTAATTCCCTTTTCCAAGTCCACTGTCACTCTGCCACTGTGTTTGCCCAGGTCCAAGCAGAGCTGCATCTCTCAGAGATGGGAAGCACTTTCCTGAAAGGTCAGTGCATAAATGCCAGGGAAAAGCTATTAAAATCCTCAGAGTGTGTGGTGAGCTTATGATCTCAGGGCTGCAAGAGAAGTTACTGAATACTTCCCACTTTCTAATCATTGCAAATTTCAGGTGCTTGGCACGTCTGAGGATTTAAGCTAAAATCAGGAAAAAAATTTGAGTCATTCTGACAGTGCAACTTGACAAATTGCCAAGGGTGTCTAAGCAGGAGTCACAGCTGCCTTAAACAGCTTAGTGTGCTGTTATCTTCTGTTTCTTCAGCTGCAGAAATGGCTTTGCCATGTAAAGCAGAGACCACCAAACCCAGAAATCTTTACGAGTTGTGTGTATATGCCCAGAGACACTGGGAGGGGAGCAATGAGCCATGAAAAACAGTCTGCTCCTGCCTTGGTAGCTGTGATATATGCAGAAAAACATTTTGTTTCTGGTCTTTTAAAAATTATTATTATTCTTTTATATTTATTTTTAAGCTCTGTTCCTTTTCTAATGCCCAGAAATGCCTTCCCTTAAAGGGATAAAATTTGAATTAATTTTTGCATTTCTGTGCACACACATGCATGTAATTTTCATGCATAAAATGGAAGGAAAAAGAGATGTTCTGTTACACACAAATTCAGTTTCACATGGTTCATGTTATATGATGAATAATAGTGGTCCTGACAATGCTGCATAAATACTGTGTGGCATGACTGCAGCAGTGACACTGTGGATCTGCTGTTACCTATTGTTATTTTTATAGCCTGGTAGATTCAAAGGGATGGGATGGGAGCAGGTCTCTCCTTTATGAAATGCCCTCTACCAGCCAATGTTACTTTTGTGATATGTGTGTAAATCCATAATAATTATTTTACTCAGCTGCCCTTTAAATAACAAAAAATGCTCAGCCATGGATTTTGCTATTTACAACAGCTATCAAAATGGATTTCCTACCTGTTTGGTGTGTGCATCAGGACAAATTTATCAGTTTCCTTAATGATACTTGGGTTTGCTCTGCTTATCAGAGGGGAGTCCAAGTGTGATTAGATCTACTCATTTGGTCTTCACAATAAAAATTATGTTCCAGCACCTTCACTACAATGTGCTTTTCACTGTGTCTTTTGTGAAATTCACTCTGAGTGGTGAGCACAGAGAAGGGAAAACAAGAACCTGGATTCCTGAAATGTAAGGATTATTAATTTGAGATGTTGCAGATTGGAGGGGATAAACTATATTAACACTGCTTTCCTTTTTATTTTCTATTCAACTCTGTTGTAAAAATAACTTTTTTTTCAACATTTTGGATATATAGAGATGGGAGACCCTGTTCAAAATAAGTTCAGAAAAGTTCTGCTTAATGATATTCAATGAAGCCTCGGGGCACTTTGAGAGTTGCCATCAGGAGGACATACAGTTCATCATTTTTATTAGGGGTTTGCATCACTGACAAGAAAAGTTGTTCTCCCTCTCTTATTTTTGTGTGAGTATATGAGGTTGCTGGTCATGGGCAGTTTTAAGTCCTTCTAAATATGCATTTCCTTTAATTCATTAAGAGACTTTCATGTTCCAACATATCCATTACAATGACAAACTGACACTGTAAAATTAAAAAGCCTGCAATTACTCACTTGGTTTGTATTTTAATCAAAGCTATTGTAATATGACTCTAGGGAGCCATAAATGGCCAAACAAAGGGGTTGGGATTTATATGGGACTTCTGTATACAGAATATCTAAGTGGAAGGAGCTAGTGAAGAACAAAAATGCTGGATTTCTTCCATGCAGGAAGGAATAGCTACAAGTGCAGTTTGACCAGAGCATAAAGGAAGTCTCTGGCCAGCTGAGGATCAGAGAGGTCCAAACTTACACAGCTTCTCCTTTGTTTTGGATTTTGGGCATTGAGAACATCTGACAGAGCCAGTGGGCCCAGACATTGCTTTTATGAATCACTGCATGAAGAACTGAAGGAAGAAAAGCAAACCAGGAGATGGTTTCTGCATGCACTGTGGCTGCTGGGAAGGCAGCAAGGCTATTGTTCTTCTCTTGGACAGTGCACTTGTGTGTGGGTGCTTATTGGGGTGTGGGCAGGAGAGGAGGGAGGTGGGCTGCTCCTCCTTCGTGGTTTGTGAGGTCAAGGGGAATTTTCTCATTTGGTGCAAAATAAACAAGACTGATTACATCTCCCTGGCTGCAGAGGTCAGACACCAACCAGAGAGGGGCAATGGGGGCAGCCAGAGTGAAACCTGTCCATGCATTGCTGCAAGGAGCTGTGTTCCCTCTGCTCTCAGGGGAAATGCACCCCCTGTCCTTGCCCAACTCATGGATTTTTGGGTGCTTTTCCCTGGGAAGGAATGGGGACAGCTCATGTGTCACAAAGCAATTCTCTGTTAATTTTTATAGGAAGTCTTAAGCTTTTCTGTATTGCCTACAAAATTTATACAAGACTATAATTTTGAAGGAAGTTAAGTGAATAAAACTGCTCTGAAGCTGGAATGGCAGCTGCGCCTTAGAACTTGTTTTTTTTTTTGTCTCCAGGGCTTACATGGAAACTACTGCAGATTTAATGAGTATTTGTCACTTGCGTAGCAAAGATGTGAACAGACATTCTCATTTTGGACCCAAATCTGTCTCTCCAGAAGATGGAGTAGAAAGTTCTGTAATAAAGGCAGCAGCTTGCAGAGGCTCTTTCTGCACAGAGCTCCCCTGAGGATCTGACTGAGATGACCTAAGGTCACCAGCATCCACAGTAACTAACCAGGCTCTCTTCATAGATTTGTGAGCAGCTGGAATTTCCATGTCCTCCTCAAGAATTTGCAAAAGCTTCATAGGTGAAGACTAAGATGTTCACTTTAGAATAATTTAGCAAAAGCAATACAGTTAACCACTGCTTCTCTTTTCTTCTCAGCTGATGCATTGGCCACCTTGTCAATATTTAGGGTATCATGAGAGAAGGAGGCTTCCTCTGTCCTGTGAGCAGTTGCAGGTACAAAGCTGGCCTGTGCCCAAGTACCCATCTGTCTGAACTTGTGAGTATTTCACAGATTTTTGCCTGTTAAGCTGATCATAGCCTTTTCTCACTCCAGCAAATCAGAGTTCTGTTTTGTTCATGTTCATTTTTGGTTTGTCAGCACAAAGCTCTTCTCACTTGTGTGTCAGAGGAAGAAGCAAATAGCAGTGATGGAGAAAAAGTAGCCCAGCACATAATCCAGGTACTTAATATTGTGACACTTAAAATGTGTGAGACTGATTTCAGAGAGACAATTCACCCAAAGGCAAGACTGGAAATATCTTTCTAACTAAGCCATATTCCCTAACTCCTAGCAAGGAGCTCCCATGGCCCCGGTGGAGAGGCTTTCCTCCCCCTCTGGGCAGGCAGTGGTGGGGCTGGGGGTGCAGATATTTCCCTGTGTGCCATCTTCATCCCAAGGCCTCGTTTGCACTAGGTGGCACTGTAATAACACTTGTTACACCACCCCATTTATTTACAAAAAACCCCACAACACTGAAACCAGGGGAGCTACCCTGGAGTGCAGCAGGGAGTGTTTCCACTCTTTAGCTCCCTTTGAACCCCCTGGTTTGTTGGGAAATGGATGCTGTCACACTTGGGGATGTGCTGGTCTGGGCGTGGGTGTGACTGGGAGTGCACCCTGAGCACAGCCACACCTCTGGTGGCTTTGCCCAGCCCAGCTGCCAGGCTGCACTGTGCATCCTCTGTGCACTGTGCAGTGCTCTTTGAAAGCCCTCTGCCTCTGTCACTCCTGTTGTAACTCAGAGCATGTAATGTTGATAGAGCTTCAGTGTTTAAATATTTTTTCAAATATAGTTTTTGTCTGCCAGAACCTCCTACCCACCCCCATTTGTAAATTATTACAATCAGCAGATCCTTTATGTCTGAGTGGCCTTTCAACTATTCACCTCAAGTGCATTTCACAGTACTTTCTTTTTAAGCCTTAAAAGCCTAACTTTAGCTCAGGTTAAAAGTCTTTGCACCTGTGTCTCATAATAAAACTTTTCAATTTTGTCTGCTTGCTCAGCCACCCCTTCTAATTTCTAAATGAGTTTTACATCTCTCTGGCATTAGCAGCGGGCTTTGGTCTGATTAAGTCTTGCATTTCTGTGATGATTCTCATCCAAGTAGATCCCCTAGTGCTTTATAAACTTTATTAACTGGTGGAACATACTACCTATCCTTTGCCCTTGATCAAATTAATAAACCTTTAGAGTGTGAGACAGTAAATAATTTTGCTGAAGGTTGAAGCAGATGACGGAAAGCATGTGATATTATATACAAACTACTCCAGGCTTCAGGACTCTTTCACCTGAACAGGAAAAGTGAAATAACTTATCAGTGTCATATAGATTGCAGCAGATTATGGGAATTAATTCAGGTTCTGTGGTTTCTACTTCAAAGCCCAAAGAGAGAGCTCGTGCTGTCACCTAAAAAGAAACGTCTGCCATTCTAGATGTTCTTTGTTGGGAACAGTGACGGTATGTGTCACCTTGGCTCTTTACTGCAAAGAGGAACAATCTCCAAAATCCATCCAGGAGTGTTTAGGAGGAGTGTTTTCCTGTGAGGATGCTGCTGAGGCTGGCTGTTATTGCACTGAAAGGCAGTGGGTGATGTTCTGTAAACAGATGTGTGCTCAGTGCAGCTGTTCTCCCACATTCCTGAGCACTGCAGGTGCTGCAATGGGGCCCTGCACTGGGGCCCAGCAATGGGGCCCTGCAATGGGGCACTGCAATGGGGCCCTGCACTGGGGCCCAGCAATGGGGCCCTGCAATGGGGCACTGCGATGGGGCACTGCAGTGGGGCACTGCAATGGAGCACTGCAATGGAGCCCTGCAATGGGGCACTGCAGAGCTCTGCTCTGGATGTGGACAGGGAAATGGGGGCTGCCCTCAGCCTCAGTCCTGGCAGGACACCCCAGTAATTAAAACTTCTGCTTCCTGATACTTGCAGAGATGCTCAAAGCTCTTGGTGAACAGGAGCTGCAATTGCAAGAGAAATAAGACAGCAAAATGCAGAGATGGGCAAGGCTGTGGTAGCAGAGCAGAGTGCAAGGGAGGTTTGTCAGCTGCCAAATTGGGATTTTGTTTACTGCATCTGCTGGGTGTTTTGCTTAATAACAGCACCAAGCATGAAACCACTGGGCTTTTCTCCACTGCTTTTCATTGACTTTAAGGGCAATAAAAGATTCAGGTAATTCTGTACATTAACTTACAGAGCTCTATTATACATGGTTTCCAAAATGGAACTGAATATTTCAGGGTAGTCACTGTGAAGTATTTTAATTCTGGATTCTCAAAATCTGATGTCATTTTCAAAGTCTCTTTGAAAGTTCTGCCTCTGCCCCCAAGCCTGGCACACCCTGATAGTTTTCTGTTGGCATCTGTGGAATTCTGCATTCAACTTCATTGCAGGATATGGAATTTTATCTCTTTCAATTTATCTATTCTTAGCATTTCCTGAATGCTACCCAGCAGTGTCTTTTAATGTAAGGCACTCTCTAATTCAGAGGTATTGCAATAAGCATTTTCCTCCCTTTCATCTGTAAGGTTTTCTAACTTTATCCCAGTGCTGAACCAACAAAATGTTGTTTTCACTGCAACTGAAATCCAGTCTTTAGTTAAGTTATAAAAAACCCTGTTTCATTTAAGTAGCAGCTTTAGGTCTTAGTTTATGATGAAACCAAAGCTGTGCTCAAATATAAGTGAGGAACATGACATTAAATAATAGTTCATTTTATATGGAAGTATCCACTTTGAATGAATAACTAAATATGAAAAGTCATTAAATGTAATTTTATATCATTACTTTGTGCATGTGACACAGGAAATGTTGCTGTCAATTTTAGCCCTGTGGTCTGTCTTGTTTTTTCATGTGAACTTGATATGAAGCCTGGAAAGGATATGATGAAAAATGCAATATTTGAAGGACTTGAAAAGCTCCTAAATTTATCTATTTACAGTCTGAATTTCCTTGAAAAACCATATCAGTTTCTGACATTTAAAAAAATTATACTGATTTTCCCTATTAAGTGAAATAAACTTTATAGAATTTGATTATAACATACTCCAGCAGTTAACACTATCCCTGAATTTCTACTTCACTGTATTTTAATCACTTTTGTTTGCAAGGATTAGGAAGGTTTTACCTGTAATAATTAAAGCTGACTTGCAGAAGCCCTGCTGATGGAAGTATTAATGTCTGATTTTATGGGCCTGCAGAGCACAGAACACACTAATGGGAAACAAGTGATTTAAATCTGAATAGTGGACACTGAAGGACCCCAGCTAATTAATAGGCCTGTGAATGAAGCTCTTGAGAAAGCCCACCAAGAACTAATGGCCTGCCTTAGAGCTTCACTCATAGCACTGTGATTATAGATGGAGCTGCACTCTAAATCAATTAAATGTTCTTGCTTTGCACCACAGTATTATGTGGTCTGATTGTTTTAGCTTTACATCCACACTGTTGCCAGTTCTGCACAAAGGACAGGTTGCATTTTAAAACTAAAATTGCCTTTTTCTTTTTTTTTTTTTCTTTAATATAGATATAAAAAACCCAACACTGTGTTGAAAGCTGTCTGAACTGCACATAAATACAGATGAGTGGGCTGGGCCATGAAAATAGGAATGGACCAGCACAAAGGCTAACAAACCTCTTGAAAAAATTGGAATTTGGGTCTACTAAAACATTTTATCAAGATGTATTTGTTGTCTTGAATCTAAATGTTCAGGAAAGCTCTGAACTTCAAAATCATCCAGCACAAACTTTACACTTTGAAGTGTTCTTGTTTGGAGACACATCCTAGGGAAGTACTGGAGAAAAAAATACCTTAAATGTGGATGATTCAGATGAAAATGCAATTTCACTGTGTCAGCTGGAACATGCACAGCACAAGAACTGCCCCCAGCAGAACTGTGGGGTCACCTCTGATAAATCACAGCATGATTTGGTAAATGCTGTATTGTGTAAGAATATGTGGCTGAAGGCAGTACTGCCCCCTAGAATTATTAAAAACACCCAGCTGCATGAGATGCACACCTTGGTTTATATACTGCCCTGGTGTCCATCTCTTTTGGGATTCAGGCAGCTCAGAGCAAATCAAGAGGCAAAATCATCTTTGCACCACTTCCTTCTTGAAGTCTTGGGATCCTTGTAGAAAATAGAGTTGGAACCACCACTTGCACCTTTCTTCTCACTCATGGAGTGGCTGTGCAGTTCCAGGGTCTGCTGCCCCCCCAAGAAATGTTCTATTCCCTTTGGCACCCCCATTTCCCAGCACTGTGTCACGGCCTGTGCAATGTGCAGGTTTAGGTATTTCCTGTGTCAATGAGCACAGGCCAGTATTTCTATTATTACTATGTTTTTATTCATTATAACTTTTCTTAATATAATTCTTAAAAATTTCATCCTGCCTCTCAGCTGAGTTTGTTTTTTTCCTCTGAAGCGAAATAATTTGTGTTTTACAGCTTGAGTTTAATTTCAGTGTAGTACAATAAGGTGAATTTATTCCTTTTTTGTTCTCCCTACAGTAAAATGGCAATGAAGACTATTAATAATTTGAAATTTATAAAAAAATATCAAATTTCTTTAATATTTGGAAATCTCATTTGCATGAAGGAAAAATACATGAATATTTCCTATGTTGTAATAATATACAATATCAGCTGCCATCTATAATAAAAATAAAAGAGAAATTAGAAATATTTCATGCACAAAAAAAAGTGCCATATTATTAAAAAAAAGTATATTGCTAAATTTTTGGTGTAGTTTTTAGATGGTACCTAATCCTAGAAGCATTTTGAAACAATGAAATAAAGGATAGATTTGTGTGTTCAGATCCACTTGACCAGAACTTGAGCAGTTCAGAGTTGTGCAAACAGTTCTGTGGGACTGAGTGTGCTAAAAGTGCTGGATTAATGGAATTATTTCTTTAGTTCTACTCACAGCCACTGAAGCAGCATCCCTTAAGTTTGGATTTTGATGTTTTTCTTCCTCTGGGGTGCGATCCACACTTTCCCAGACGGGGGCGACGCACTCGGATTTTTAGAGCTCATTAATAGAGATCATTAAAAATCTTCCTTTTTTGTTCAATGAAAGCCTTTTATGGTGAACAAAATTAAGTTTTACTCACTTTTTTTGCTACCCAAAAAAGACCCAACACATTTGTGGTGATGAAATCTATCCTGTGGTGCCTTCAGCTTTCCCTTGGCCACAGCGCCGCATCTCGTGGCACCTTTCCCTCCTGTGGGCTCCCTGCCCTGGGATTCCTCTGCCTCATTCTGAGTCTGTAGAAATCTGTGAAACTTGAGTTTGATCATGACCTATTTTGTAAACTTGGGTGGTGCTAAAATAGACCCAGAACTCAGCAAGTCAGCACAGCCTTGCTCCTCTGCTTCGGTGAGCCTTGTGTTTGCAGTCCGGTCTGTGTTGAGTACAGCTGCTCTGATGGAGGAGATGCATTTCCCAGGAGATGTGGAGAGATGAAGGGACTGGGGACACCCAAAACCTCCTGCTTGCCTCGGGCAAAAGTCATTTTCTCATCAGTGTGCTCAGAGACATCCTGCAGAGGCTGCTGTGTTAACCTGCCCTGGTTCCTCCCTGTGCCCTGGCAGGGGAGCAGAGCCCAGCCCAGCCTGACCTCTCAGAGGTTGCTCTGTCCTTTGGCACCTGGAATGGAGATCTCTGAGTTCTTATTGATCACACACAGAGCAAAGAGAGGTGCAGCCTGCATAGTGCAGGGGCAAGATATTTGTATGAGTCTGTGCACTCATTTGCTTCAACTCTGTAACTGTGTATGATTTACAGGAACTCTCTAAGTTAATTTCTGGTGAAAGAAATTTTCTGTGGCTTGGTGTGAGCACGAGTTTGCTTTATTTTCCATTCAGATTGCCTTTATAATCCTGCTTACATCACCTGGCCCCCTGTCTGGTAGAATGGGTTGCTGGCAATTCCCTGCATTGGAGATGCCACACGAGCTCACAGTCAAACCTTAGATTTGTGAAACAATTATATAGTGAGGGGGTTGTTCATAGTATGGAATTACTACAGCTCATTTTAGAGTGCATTTACAGTGGTGCTAGTGCAGATATTTATGTGAGGTTTTGGTACATTTTCAAACTGCTCTTTTCCTGATGAAATACACTGTTATTACACAGAACTGCTGGTGGTGTCATCCTGGGTACCTGGTGGTAGTTTGGGGTGTGAGTGGAAGATTTCACTCTTTGGGATTTTCTCTTGTGACAGTGACTAAATGCACCTGTGGTAGCTTGAGCTGACATGGGAGGAAGAGGTGGAAACAGGTAAATGCAAATGGACAACCTGCCTTTTCTTCAGAACAAACTCTTGGAAAAAAGGAATGCAGAAAAGTGTGAAAATAGTGCAGTTGTCTTTTTCTGCTTATAGACAATGCTTAACAGACACAACTGGAATTTTAAGGAATCTAAAATGGTGGTAGGTGTGTGACACAGTAAATTTGACCAGCTGCAGCTGGGTTGGCCATGTGTGAACACCAATTAGTGTGGTACATGGTAAAATAATTAGAAGTATCAAGAGGAAATTAAGAAAAAGGGAAAGGTAAGCTGAATATCAGGTAGTTTGTTATTCTCTGGGGCTTTCAAAACTAAACTGCAGAAGCCATAAGGAGGGTCTGTGCAAGAAACAATTTCATTCTGAAAAGGCTTGGGCTGGCTCATTTTTCTCTCCAAGTTCTCTGGCTTTGTGCTCAGTGGAGCATCTCTGGGTAGTCCTGGCAGCTGCTCTGTGTGGGAGATGTTGGCTTCTCTGCTAATGATCCAAAGCAAACAGAATAAATATTGGTGATTGTGTGGTGCCCCACAGAGCTGTCCTGCCCCTGCCTCACAGCACTGCACAGCTCTGGGGTGTGCACAGCTCTGGGCTGTCCCACACCCTCACTCTGCCCAGCACTGCCAGATTCTCACAGATGCACTGGAATCTGCAGAGGAGCACGAGGAATCCTCAAAAGTTCATGTGTGAAGGGTGTGTTTATGCTTCATTTGCTAAGTAACATGCAGTGAATTTAAAGAGGACAGTAGTCCTTATTTCTCTTCCCTGGTTCCCTGCTGAGTGATATTGTAATAATAGTGAAGGAGGGGGTGGATGTCAGAAAAGAGAAATGTTATTGCAGAAGCATGAGGAATATATATGCCCTATAAAAGCCATCTGGCATGGCAGGCCTATGTGTGGCTGTGGCTAGATAAGAAATCCTTTTTGCAGCTGGTTGGTCTTTGCAAAAGGACTTAAGCCCCCAAAAAAGTTTTGGGGTAATAGATGAAATGACAGCAAAATGAGTTTTCAAAATCAAAGTAGTATGTGAAATTGTGCAAAGGAACTTTAATGTCAGCAGGATTCTCTTCAAGGTAAAACTCAAGTGCACTGAAATAGCTTCACTGTGCTCTGACTGGAGACCACTTGTGCCTCTGAGGACTTTGGCTTGTGTCCCTTGCTCTTGATTTCCAGGTCAAATAAGTGCATGATAGCAAACTTTATGTTCTAGCCAGGTATAGTTTCAAACTCACTGAATTCTTGTTACCAGGAATTAGGAGATGGAAATACTTAATTGCTGCCCCTAGACAATACATCAGTACATTCTCTAATAAAATGCACAACTGCCTTTACATCACTGTTAATGTCAGTGATGCACAACTGTAACAGCATTTGGAGTCTGCCCAAGGAAAAAAGTTTCTTAGATTTGCAAGGCAAACAGTTTTTATGAGGATAATTTATTTTTTGCCCTTTTTTTTTAAGTTCTGTGGTGTCCACCACCTTCTGTAGGTGTCTGAATACAGTTAAAGAAAGAATTATAAAAATAGCAGGATTACTATTATTGGTTAATTTTTCTTCATTCGAATTCACATATTTCCAGAGAATCCCTATGCTAAAATATTATGGAGGAATTAATTTTCCCCTAAAGTGTAAACCATGTCTTTTTTAAACCAAAATCTGTCAAGGCATATTTCCATTAAGCTAATCACAATATTCCTGATGCATTTTATAAGAATAAGACAATTTAATGTTATTTAAGTATGCGTGTCAAAACAGTGCCATCATCTATGACTTTGATTTCTTATTCTATTACTTATCTGGGCATATGTTGTTTTATTCATTTAAAATTCTTTTTGACTCCGGCATTATAAACAGGCTTCTCCTTGGAAATTTTCAAGACTGTGGATATGAACAGTGGTCAAATTAAAATGCCAAACATGTGAGATTGTTTTGGTGTAGATGCATCAGCAGTTCTACCACACTTCTATAATTAATCTTTGAAAAAAAAAATACCTCCCCCTCCAGAAAAACCCAAAACACAAAACCCCCAAGGGGTGATAAAGTCAATAAAATGACAGTCTAACACATCATGAAGCATGAAACAGGAATGTCAGATTAGTGATATGTTTAATATTCCTGTCAGAATGGACAATCCATCCAAGACCTCTTTGGTCTGTGGGACACCCTGGGCAGAAAGAGAGGCAAAGTCATTCCCTCCTTGTCCCACAGAATGTGCTTTGTGTTCTGTTGGCATTGGTGAGGGGCAGCAAGGAATATCACACTGATGAGTCCAACTCCAGAGTGCAGTCCTGGGTGCAGTCCTGGTTGCAATCCTGGAAATCTCTGGCATGTTTGCTGAGATTTCAGTTACAGTAATAATATTAAAGATGCTTAATTATTATCTCTGAGATCAGTATCTGATACAGGTGGGTGGGAGAGAGTTTGCAGTCTCCTTCCTCTTCTTTTTTTTTTTTTTTCCTGGGCCACTACTTCTAGGTGATGTTTTTAAAAAGATAGACTGGAGAAGGGAATAAAAGCAATCTCTTTTAAGAACATTACAGTGACTCATTTTGGTAACTTTAAAACAATTTAATCTTTTGCAAAACTTACAAAGATTACTTACAAATTAACTTATATGTCAGTGTGTAATTTGCTTGGCCTCAATGCTAGATATATATTTCATCTCTGTGACTAGAGATGAAATATTTTCTTCAAGCAGTTGAGAAGGGACAGGGTTCTGTGGTACTTTTGTACCCACTTCACAATCTTTCTCCTGAGATTTTATGATGCATTATATTTCATTAGTGGGACCTGAACCTTTCTGTTACTTCTGATATTACTTAGTGGCATACATGGCTCTGGAACAGTATTAATGGAGTACTCCATAAATAATTGTCAGCAGACACACAGGATGGAGAGGGCTGCATTTAACGGAGTGGGATTCTGTCTCCAGGAGTTCTGGGTGGGCTGGGATGCCCTGGAAGCAGCCTGGGGGGATTTGCAGTAGTAGAGCTGCTCTCTTATGAACTTGAATTTCAGAATGGTCCCACTGTGGAGCTTGCAGCGCCTTTGTTGTCAGTGTGGTGTGTTGGGTGCTGCTCTGTACAAAGGGAAACTCACTGGAGTGTCAGGAAATGTAACTGTCCCTTGCTGAGCCCAGATTTGTTACAGCAGATTTGTTCCAACTGGAATTGTTTATAGGGAATTTTCAGCACCCTCAGAAAAAGCTGTGTAGAGAGCTCCTGTTTTAAGCATTAACTGAAATCATTAATGGCATTAAGATGTCAGTGGTATTTTTTACTCTTCATTTAATAAGAACAGACGAGTTGTCTCAAATGTCAATAAATTACCAGGGATATTTTCTGCTCATTTACTGATAAGCTATTGTGATTTCAGACTGCTTGGTAAGAGCAGCATGTCAGAATTGCATAACAGCAATGTTTTCTCTGATGAAGTTTGCCATGTCTGTACTACTTCATAATGTGTCTTATTGTGCAGTGCCTTAAAAATCAAGTTTTTCCAAAGTCTTTTTTGAGATCTTTGTCATATACAAAGTTTAACCCACATACATGAGCTTTTGGGTGAATAAGCAAATTCTTCATTATCATTAATCCTTACCATTTAATCAGGCTGTATTTCCATGAGATTGATTTATTCACTGAGTTTTGATGGTGCACTGAGGTCCCTGTTGTGTGCATCTATTTTGCTGCAATAATTGAGTTTGGGAGGGGCAGTGACTCCAGCAGGGGTCCCAGCCTGGCACTGAGACACTGAGGAGCTGCCTGGTGGGGAGAGCAGGGCTCTCAAAAGCAGTGGGTTAACATTTTGTGTGACTTGCTAAAGGTGTGCACTGGAATCTGCCCCTGTACATCCAAATTTGAGGTTAATAATTGGAAAATAATACACAGACCAGGAAATCGTATCACTAAATGAGGAAGGAATTTTTGCTATTCTCTTTTCTTGCATCTTTACCTATTTTTTTCCCTGTGCTGGTGATGAACAAGCTTTTTTTTTTTCTTCCTCTTGAAAAATGGAATGAATTTTTAATCTATCATTGATATTTGACCCTTTTAAAAATTACCAGCTTTAGAAATATATTTGTTTATCTAGGGCTCAGCCAAAGCAGCCGTGTTTGAAAAGAAAGAGAACAAATTAGATAACCTTCTCACTATATTTAATAGGTTGAAATAGAGTAATCCTTCCAAGCAAGTTTGCTGGTTTTGCCATAAATGCCTTGTTTATAACTGTGAAGATGGCTTGTATATAATTTTTATGTGTAAAGACATTGTAAAGGTACATAAACCTGGAATTACTCTAAAAAATGCCCGTGGTGTATAAATTATACAGGAGGCCTTCCGACCTATAAAAGATCTCTTGTGAGTCTCACCCTTTGCTCTAATGCTGTGTTTCATGGAAATAAACACAGTGCTATTGCATTTCAGGATCTCTCATTAATATATTCATGAGTCTTTTAAAGGTGCTTAGCTGCCTTATTAATCTTGAAATGTCTTTTTCTTTCAGGATACTTTTTCATGAACTTTTGTTAACTCCAGCTGAAGAAAACCCATATTTTTGCTGGTAGAACAGTTCCAAATGGCATTAAGATTGCCACATTTGGCGTGTTCTGCAGGGAACATGTATTGCCAAAATCCCTCTGGCTGGGTGTGGGTTGATCCATTTCTCTTGTCACCTCCAGGGTTCTGAATCTGTAAAAACCTGTCTGTGCACACTTTCACAAAGCTCAGTGTTCAGGGCCAGCCTTTGCATCAGTCTGCTCCTGATACAGTGTCCAGGGCACACGTAGCAGTGTGGTGTCTTAAAGGCAGCTATTTGTTTTGTTTGACACAAAATCTGCTGTGTAATCTTTCAGAAATATTGGTTTCTCCAGTCAGTGGAGCTTTCAGAAGTGACAAGTATTTGCCAGTCTTATTTTGCTTTTTTTGTTGGTCGCACTGCACCACTTTTCAGAATGATTCCAAATTATCCGAATTGAGTTTGAATTGTGAGTTGAAAATTCGCTGTTTTTCTGTGCATGATACAAGTTTGTCAGCATGGGTTTCACCAAGTGGTTGCTTTCACTGTTCATTTCCCTGTGTTCCTTTTGAGGGTTTATATGCTTATTACTGTTTAAGAAGGACTTATGTTTATGTTTGTCTGCCACTGGCATTTTGATGTTTGTTCCGTTTCCCAGCTAACTGATGAATATGGAATACACAGAGTTTCTGTAGCTGTGTTTTCTTCACCAGATCATTGAAGCTTATTCCTGTATTTTGTTCTTCTTTTCCTAGTCTGTTTTAAAAACCTGTAATTAATCTTCTGGCTACCTACTTCCCTATGCACTGCACTGAGCAGTATTATCTCACTCAGACATTTGTTTCACTGGAAGTTTGTCCTGAGTAAATTGAAGGCATGAATGTGTTGATAGCAGCCAACTCACACAGATAATGAATGTGCTGAAAACGGGGTGACAAAGGATCCAGCACAGATAAAGAAGCAGAATACATCCCTAGCTTTGCCTAGTTTGGGGTCAGTTTGGGGGGAGTTCCCTCTCTAAATGTCTTCACCACTTCTTTTACATGAACTTAACTGAGTCTAATCAACCAGTTTGATCAGCAGATGCACCACAGGTACCAGTACCTCTACCAGGGGCGCTGCAGGTGTAATGGAAACAAAATATATGCTTTTGTTCAATGGAGAAAATCCTGTGCTGCATAGCTCTGTGATCAACACCGAGGCAAAGAAACCATTTTATCCTCTGCCATCTCCTCATTTTCCAGCATTGCTATTTATTTGCTGATGTTCTATCAGTTTGTGATGAGACATTTCACAAAAATATATAATCAGTTATGCAATTCTTTACAGTATTTTACATACATCAAATATTTGTACTACAAAATAATTACAGCTGAACTAAGACTGAGGAGGATTAGTCATCAGTTTCTTGGCTGCCATTGATTTTAAAAGCCTGCTTTCTTCTGATTTGGAAAAAAGGCTCAATCTTGATTATTTCTTTGTCAGCCTGTGAACAAACTTCTCAAGTGCCATTAATTGTGTTCAGAAATGTGTAACATTGTTCCTAGATTCTGTAAGACCAGTGCAGTCTCACAGCTGAGACCTGGAACATGGTTTCCTCCATGAGCAATTCACATCAGGAAAACAAATCCCCAGGATAGGCTTAAAAAAATGAGGTAAAAAATCCTACGGCAAAGCTCACATTACATCTGCATGATCAAAACAGTCCATTAAACTTTAATCTTCTTCTGAGACTAACTCAGACTAATACTTAACTGACAGATACTAAGACTTTCATTTTTATATTCAATTCAGTTTTATAACTTCATATTAACTGAAAGACTGATTCTTTTTTATCAGCAACGCCTTCGTACAGCATGGCAATGTAGAAATAGCTTGAAGCTGTTAAAACACTTTACTTTCTGAGATTTCTAGATCTCTATCTGCTGTTACCTACTGAATTTCGTGCAACCTGTGAAGGATGATAGATGAATACTAAGCTGTCACTAGGATGACTGCAGCAACCGGTGATCAGAATGCCTAAATTTTAATTTTTTATAATTCCATTAATAGTTTCAATCAAAGGAGGAGTAGCTATAAGAATTATAAAACCTTTCTGACCTCATTATAGTTGTTGGTTAACTCCTGTCTTTCAGGCTAGCTGGAGTCTGTGTGCTGGACACTTGCATAAAAGTCTGTTTTAAAATCTGTGCATGAGGCCATGCAGCTGAACAAATGGCTGAGATTTATGACAGAACATAAAATCTGAATTGACACTTGAAAATGCAAAGCTCAAGACTTCCTGGATGAACAGTCACATTTTATAATTTAAAAAACTGTCCCAGACTTCTCAGCAGCAGTGTGTAGTTTAATCCTTGTTGTATCTCACTATATCTCATGCAGTACCAGCTTGTCCATGCTCTGCTGCCGAGGGCTCAGGGGGCTCTGCTGTGTTTAGGTCCAGGAGGTGATGGCTGCACCTCTGGCTTTATCTTGTGGCCCTTTCCAGGGATGCCACTGAGCCCTTTGTAGTTTGGAGGGTGTCCCCTTTGACTTGGCACCCTGGTCTGGGTTTGCAGTGACCAGGTGCTGTGGTGTCTGAGACACCCAGGCCTGTCATTGTAGGACACACACAAAAGATGAGACACTCCAAATATTTCAGAAGGCAAAGAGCATGGAAAAGCTTTATTGTCTAATTCTTACTGCCTTTGATAAGGTGTTCAGATACAGACTTAACATGATGGGTGAACAGGAACACCACCTCTCTAATCCCATCGGTTAAACCAGAGAAACAACTAAAATGGGTTTTTTTGAGAACTAGAAAGGCAAAACACTACCTGGAGAAAGATTGTTTTGAGAAAGGATAGTTGTTTGCCAAGATGGTTTTGAGAGAAGCTTTCTTGAGAAATTTTCCCTTGGGAAAAAAGTTAGCAGCTGCTAGCAGGCTAAAATCTCTCAGACCCAGAAATATCTGACCCACACAGGCCATCCACAGAGCTGGGGTCAGGGATTGCTCTTTTCTCTGAATCACATGAATCTGTAGCAAAGGGGACTCTGGAAAATGTTTTTAAGGGAGTGTGAAAATTTCTACTCTAGCCTTCCTCCTGGATATGCAAATAGACATGTTAGAATGCACTTTTATTGAATATGTATAGCATGCACTCAGTATTAATCTGCCTTTTGCAGATGAGCAAGAACTGAGTATTCTGAAAATGATTCTAACCTTTGCTAGATGGCAATATACCCTTTGGTGAAACAGCAGCTGCCAGGTATGAGAATTGGGAATTTACCCATTCCCTCAGGGCTGTGCTTTGAACAGCAGCCATTTGTTCTGCTTTGTCAACAAGGCAGCAGTGAGATCAGCTCGGGACTGAGCACTGACTTCTCTTTGGTGGCTCCCTCTGCCCTGCTTAGGGGAGCCTGAAACTTTGCTCTGCTCGAGGCACTCCTCTCTGCAGTTTGTGACAGTGTGCCTCTGGGGGAGCTCCTGCTGTCCTGGGGCCTTAATGATGCAACTTTTAATTTGCTGTTCACTGAGAGCCACGCAGATAAATGGCAAAAAGGCTGCTGAGTTTAGAGGCCCTTGTTCAGTAGGAAAGAGCTGGTGGCAGCACTAAATATGCCATTAATGTGAATATGATAAGCTCTGGTGCTCTCAGTGCCATGATTTAATAGGTGGGACTTGGTTGGTCCACAGAGAACCGTGATCAAAAATTATTGCTGGGGCTGTGACCTTCTCTTGAGCTGTGCTGGGTGGGTGGTGCAGCTCAGCTCAGCAGAGTCCTGCCCTGGAGCAGGATGCCAGCTCCTCTCCTGGGGCAGCAGTGCCCTCAGCACTCACTGTCAGCTGCCAGTCACAGTGCTCCTGTCACCCTGTGCTGTGCTCTCACACAGGGGCACACACAGGACTTCAATCTTCCTAGGAGACCTTAGACTAATTAGAAGGTTATAACAGGCAACTGCTGGTGTCCCTCCTCAGAGGGCAATGTCATCTTCCATTCCCTTGGTGGGACTCAGCTGGTGTCTCACGGTCAGTGCCTGTTTTAGGCTAATTTCTTAAAGAACACCAAAGGCAGGGGTGGGGCTGGGGCTGTTTGATTTGTTGTTGTTGTTTTTTTTGGTTGTGTTGGATTTTGGGGGGGGGTTGGTGGTTTTTGTTGCATGTGTGTTTGTTTGTTTGTTGTAATGGTTTGTATCCATTTCTGAAGTGTCCAACATCAGCATAAATGGAGTTTGTACCATCTGCGACTATTTAGAAGAGTATTAATCAAACCTGAACTAAAGACAAACTATCAAATGTAAGTATTTTAAAATAACCCCCTTCATACAGGCCATGATGTGAAGTGAAAATAGAAGCTCTATTCCCACCAGGATCAATCGTGTAGAGCTTCCTCCTATGCAGAATCTGGGTGCAAATTTTACCTCTAACTCACTTGCTTATTATGCAGATCTAGCTGGACACCTGCATTTCTTCCCTTTCACCAGCTCTCTTCAGAGATGAAAAGCCTTTTAGCAGCAAAAAAAGCATTTCAGAAAGTGGCTGAAAGCACTGGAAAAACACTGAAGTGTGTCTGGGTTTATATAATTTGAGGGTGAGAGAAGTTACATGACAGAGCTCAAGATGGTTTAGTAGCTGTATCAAAACTGGGGAAAGAAAAGCTTTTCCTTTCTATTCCTTCTGTCTCCCATGGTCTCATTTCTAGTCTGAACTGACTAGCCCAGCAAATATAAAGTCCTGTTTGCTAAATTCAGTCCCAATGATCACAAGAAATAGTGCAAGACAGGATGATCTTGGGTCTGTCTGGCCAAGAGATGAAGTAACAAGGGAGTCACTGTTCCTTGTCACTCTTTGGGGTTGCCATTGCATTTATTCTGGCTTATACAAATGAGCAGATTCAAACACTGCTGTGTTTTTGTGGTTTGTTTGTTTGTTTGTGTGGGTGTGGGTGTGTTGGTTTTGTTTTTTAAACAAACCCTGAAGCTCAAAGGATGGAACCTGGAATTGGCTTCCCCTGTGTTCAGAAACCTTGCAGCCTTTGTTGGCAAGCCCTGGTGTCAAGGTTTCCTTTAGGTTTGTGTTAATATTAAGCAAATCAGCCAATCAGGCAATTCAAACACCACACTCCAGATGCCTGCCTCATTGTCCAGAGCTCAGGGCTGTGCTTACCTTGGGCTCTCAGGAGGGGCAGCATTGGGTTGAGGATTTGGGTGGATACCCAGGCTGCCACTGGAGCTCTGTAGCAATACTGAAAACTCTTCAGGCAAGGTTTTCAGCAGGGAGAATCAGCTAACACCGAACTGTGGCCCACCAGGGCTGGGCAGAGGGTTCGTTTCAGCCTGTTGTGAGTGGGGATGCTGCCCCTGTGCTGAGCTACCCCCGTGGCAGCACAGGAGGTGGTGGAGGGTGTTTGGTCCTGGCTGGGTCTGTGAGAGCTGTGCTGCCATTCCAGGCTGTGAGATGCCCTGTCTGGAGCTGCAGAACCCTGACTGATCACTGTCCTGGGGTGACAGGACATTTTTTCATGCTTTATATCCCAATCGTGGTTTCTGTTCCCGTGCTCTCATTTTGTTTTGTCTTTAGCTTTGTCCCTCCCCCAGCTTGCTTGCTTGCTTGCTGGCTGCTGGCTGCTAGCTTTAGGCTGCTCACTTTGCTAGCTTTTCTCTCTTGCTTTTTGCTTGTTTTTTGCCTTTTTTTTCCCCCCTGTTTTTGTTTTTCCCCTTCTTTCCTTCCTCCCCTCCCTGAAGACATCGGACCTGCTTCGGGCCAAGGAGCTCCCCTGGAGTCTGCACCTGAGAGAAGCCTTGGCACCTCCTCAGCAGAGACTGCTTACCTCTCTTGGACTGGTGAAAGCATTTGTGTCATCTCAGACTGTTTTTCTTGTGCTGGGGAGGTTTTTTTTTTCTGTTGTTTCTTAATAAACAAGTTTTTTCCACTTCTCCTCTGAGGAAATTCCTCCCGAGCCTGGTGGTGGGAGAGGAGGGAGTTGTGGAAGTTTTGTTTCTTATAAGGGGCTCCTTTGGAGCTTTTTCCCCCTAATTTGTCCTAAACCAGGACAATCACCATCAGTTTTGGACAGCTCTCTCACAGGATCTGCCTCTCTTCTTGGAAAATCCCAGATTTTATTCTCATACTGTTTTTCCTTTGTTTCTAGACCTGAGCCTTCTTAGTGACACCAAAAGTTTTTGCTTTGTTGTGGTTGTTACTCTTGTTTGGCTGATTTGATGAACTAATCTCAGCATTAAGCTTCAGCCTGGGCTGAAATACTTTGGAAACATTGGGACTTCTTTTCAGAATTAGAATCTGAGCTATCTCTTAACATTTATGCAGGCAAGAACAAAAACAAATCTAGTACTTAGGAAAAAGTTGGTGAATTACTAAGTCTTCATCCAAAGTCCCTACTTGGAGTGGTTTTTTGAAAACAGAAAAAAGCTTATACAATTTTATTTTAAAACAGCAAAGAATTGCTAGCTAGGGTTTTGGTTTGTATTTTAGTAGGAAAAGTAAATAAAACTTAACACAAAATTGAAATTAAATTAAATTGAAATTTATTTTAAAGGAAAAATGGCTAATATATCTTTTTGGGGCAAGAAAGGAGAAATTAATTTTCTTTGTGAACAGTTTTCAGTGGTTAGAAGCAGTGAGTGCAGACAATATATTTTATTCTTGTCACTTGGAAGCAAAAAGCAAACACAATTAAGGAGACATTTCATCAGCTCTGGAAAGGAATCTAAATATCATAGATGCAGCTGCTGGTGCACTCTCTTGTGATAAGCTCAGTGTAGCAGAAATGGAAAAATCAGTATCCACATGCATTAGGGAGAGGTAGACTCTTGGCTGTGTGATCCATTTTAATGAACACCACACTTTCCATTTGCTCTCCTTTCACACCAAACAATGGAGCTCCCCTGAAGCACCTGCAAGGTAATAAATGGTCTCCCACTGCAAATAACAGAGTTCACCAACAGTCCAAAACATTTCTGTCAATAAATCTATTAAGATTTACATGAAGGACATCACGTGCTGGATGAACTGAAGGGACAGGGAGAAAAGGGGATGGTTTGGGGTTTAATAGAGGGAGATGGCTGCTCTCAAAAATTAATGACCCAGATCACTGCAATATAAAGTTTGGTGGGCTTTTTTTCCTTTCACAATAAGTGCTGTGCAGGCATATGTGACATAGCTTCTACATATTTGTGCAGATTAATGATCATAACCTTACTACTCAAAATGAGGTATTTTTTCTTCTGGTGCAAAATAGTTAACTCTGTACTGTAGCTAAGATATCAATTCCTTATTTTCTGAGAAAATATCAGAAATGCTGCCTTATATTGTTCTGCAATTAATTTTTTACAACAAAGGGTTGTTTTGAAACTAAATAGACTTTTTTTCTCTCCAATCAGAAATAAATATGGGAATTACTTGAATGAATAAAATGGCTGCAAGATATAAGTTGCCAGTATTTTTTTAGTAATAGTATTAAATATTGATTATTTTGCTGTATGATTGCCAAAATGAGAATCTTCATACTGGCACTTGTAGTAACTACTAAATTACATTGATTTGAACCTCTTTTTACCTATAGGGTTTCATAATTCAGCATTTGTCAATATCAAATCAATCCAGTGCAAATTGCAGGCACTCTATGACTCCCAAAAAAGACAAAAGACCAGTAGACTTTTTACAATAAGAGCAAAGCTTCAAACTTTCATTCCCACTCACCTACACAGTATTTTAAATTAGGGAGTAGAATGTGATGACTTTTAAAAATTAACTTTTAAATTCGTAAATGTAATAATTTGTGGTGTTTACGAGGAGAAAATAATAGGGCCCACTAGAACACAGTCTCAGAGACTAATAATAACAATAATAATAATAGTGTAGGAAGGAACACTGGCATAGTTATTATTCTATTATTCTCTCTGATGAAAAGCCTCTATCAGAGACTCCAAGTGCCCTGTGCAGTTTTTCTAGCTTTAGTATTTTTAAATGTGCACTAGAGCTGGATGGACACAATCCAATTACTTTCACTTAAGATTTAGTTCATTTTGAAGCAGGTTTGCAGAAGTGCTTGGCTGGGACTGTAACCCACTTGTAGCAGGATCTGTTTTAGGAACAAACACTTCCTTTCTTTCCTTGTTTTTGGGAAGGACCATATGGCAGCAGTTTGGAATATCCTTGCATGCTCCGAGATGCTCTGTCATCTCAAACTCTCTGTCATGAGAGCACCCTGTCATCTCAGTTGTTTGTGCAATATGTGTTGGAAGGTTCTCTGAAAACAATATAACAACACTTTTCAAAATGATGCAGAAATCAGGGACCTTCCCAAGGGTCATTAAGTGATAAAACCACATTTCAATTCAGTTTCTAATTAGGGAAGACTAAAGTTTCAAAGGAGCTCTTTCCTTCACACCTTCCAGAAAAAGCTGAAATGTTTTTCCAGGTGAAATAGCATCCCAATAAGATTTTTTTTTTCCATTATAGTTTAAAATCTGAGAAGAAGTAGTTGTTACCAGAAAAGGCTTCATTTTGCTTTCTGGGTGATACAGAGTCCAGACTTCATGGATTGATCTGGAATGGAGAATGACTGCACCCCAGACTGCCTCAGGCCTCTAGTTTGTAACCATGGAGTTTAGGGTAGAATTTATGGGATGCCAGCTTCTCACAGTTTATTGTTTACAGACAGTAACTCATGAAGATGTGGTGGTTCTTTCTCCCTCTGGTTCCCACCCACATGGAGCTGTGAGTGTGCTGCAGTGTTTGAGTTAACAGATCTGGGTAATTTAGCTCAGATCTTGTGTTCAGTCCTTGCTGCCAGCAATCTACTCCAGAAATAATGTTTTGATCCATTTACATTTGTTGTGTTTAAAAATGTGGCCTTACCTGGAGTATGAGCCTGCCTTACTGGCAGTGGCACAGTTACACCCAGACATTTCTGCCTTGTTCTGTCATCCCTGCAGAGCCCTGATTCCAAAGGCACGGGAAGGGAAGGGAAGGGAGTTGCTCTTTCTTGGCTTGGCCTGTCCTGCTGCCTCTGATGAAGCCCCAGAATGACTGGCAGCAGTGTGGGTGTGCCAGGGGCTGCCAGTGCTGCCAGGCACAGCCTTCCCTGCCTGCCTGCCGTGCCTGGGACCCACCTGAGATGGGTCCTTGTCTCTGCCATTGCCTCGTGCCCCAGCACACAGGGGGTTAATGTGATGCTGAGTGTCTCAGGAGTGTCCCATAGGAGGCACTGAGTAATCCCAGCAATCCTTCCTCACCCCAGTTCAGAGGGACAGAGTTCTGTGGATCTATTCCCCACGAGGAGTTAATTGTGCCAAATACAATGTGGAGGAAATCCAGAGAGAGATTGGGCGTGCAAAGAATTAAATCTCAGGTCTTTCAAGATTAGGAGTTTCACTGACTGTAATCATGTCTCAGATTTCAGCAGATAACTGTCTTGGCAAAATGACCCTTCTCACGGCTTGCCATGAATCCCAAATATTTCAGCATATGAAATTCTGTGAAGTATTTTCTTTGTCATAATTAAAAGGCTTGAAAGCAATTCTTTCATTATAATAGCCTTTCTTTTTTAGTAATGATTCAAAAGCAATTCTTTTTCCCCTGTCAAATGCCAATTTATCTTGAAAATATTTTCTTGATTCCTCTTAGTATCTGAAGATAATGTTGGAATAAACAATTTTGTGAACTCTATGTACAGCTCTGTATTAATCTTTATGCAAGTAATTGTAAACCATATTTAGCATACAAGGTTTTTTAAGCCTAAGAATTCTTGTAAGAAATCTGCTTCACACATGCTTTGTGATTCACATTTCTGTTGCTTTCTATTACTTTAAAGGCTGGGCTTGATTTTTTTGTATACTGTTTTTGTATATATGATTTTTTACAATGCTTAGGGATTATGGCTCTGGTTGTGCTTAGAAGAACCACTGCATACAACAGTGGATTGATCAGGTGGCACTTTTGGCTTACATTAGTGCTTCTGCAAGGGAGGGCAGGTGCTTGGTCATTCTAATGAAAGGCCAGTGGCATCTCTTTGTCCTGATGGGGCAACCAAGTCTGGCAGCATTTACACAGAATCACAGAATCATTAGGTTGGAAGAGACCTCCAGCATCATCAAGTGCAACCCAACCCTAAACTCAACTGAACCACAGCACCAAGTGCCACATCCAGTCCTTTCCTAAACACATCCAGGCATGGTGAATCCGCCACCTCCCCAGGTAGACCATTCCAATACATTATCACTCTTTCTCTTAAAAACCTTTTCCTAATATCCAACCTGTATTTCCCTTGACACAGCTTGAGGCTGTGTCCTCTCTTCCTTTCAGTTACTGCCTGGAAAAAGAGACCAACCCCACCTGACCACAGCCACCTTTCATGGTATAGAGAGTGATAAGGTCACCCCTGAGCCTCCTTTTCTCCAGGCTGAACACCCCCAGCTCCCTCAGCCATTCCTCACAGGCTTTATGTTCCAAGCCCCTCTCCAGCCTCGTTGCCTCCTCTGGAGGTGCTCAAGCATCCCAACGTCCCTCCTAAACTGAGGGGCCCAGAATGAGGATTTAGATGAGGATTGTTAGCTTTTGAACAGGATTGAAAGCCCGTTTTTTTTCCAGGCAATTGATAGATGTGTCTGGGAAAGAAGTGGTCAGAGGGATGGATTTCTTCTGATTTTGGCTTGGGGATTTTCTTAGAGATTTTTAAAATAATTTGATATTGAAATTTGATAATGTGATATTGATATAGAAGGATGCAGTGGGTTTTGGGCAGTAATGGTGAAGGAAGCACTAAAGTGTAGCAGCAAAGAAGTCTTTATTTCCCTGAAGCTTTTCAAGCTGTTTGTTTAACTAATTAAAGAGAACAGACTCCCATGCTACCACTGGGATTTATCACCTTGTTTTCCCTCTGAGAGCCTTGGCAAAGGCAGAAACTTTCTGCCTAATGCTCATGCAGTGTGTGCTGCAATGTGCCAGTATCTGCAGGGATATCATTACAGGGAAACCCAAAAGTGCAGCTGATTCCAAAGTTTTCCACACCAAGTTGTTGGATTTGAGGGCTCTTTTCAGTCATGATGGGTTTGGTGCTGGGTCAGACTGGATGTGCAGACAAGATTTGTCATGGTGGTCTGCATGGTCAAATACCCTCTTCCTACTCTTGAGTAATAGGCTCTGATCTGCTTCAGACATCTCCAACCCTCCACAACATGTTTGAACCTTCAAAGCTCAACATTAGGATGACTTATCTTTTATAATGCCCTTAAAGCTTTCCCTGGCCATGACAGCAAGGATTTTGGCTTGAGTGCTGTATGTGAAGGAGCAGGAACCTCTCAGCCAACAGCCCTTCCAACCTGCCCTGGTCTGTGTGCTGGATTGGGGTCTGCCTTGGGCCCCCAAATTGATGCAGTGCTACATGAAGAGGTGGCCAGTGTCTGTCACTTATGCTCTAAAAGCCATCTGAACCTCCAGAAATGCTAAGTTTTCTCCTGATGACCTCAGGGATTTTATATATTACCTTGTTACCCAGCTAGTTAAACAAATATATGATACTTTTACTTACAGTGCAGATGTTTTCAGCAGAAAAGTGCCAGTTTTTCCAAAATTTTTCATGGTATAACTGCTTCCCCTAATGTACATGCAGGCAGTTCTTGAACCAATAAAAAGGGACTTTGAGCTATAGATCTCTGAAACAGCAACCACATCCAGTTGCTAATTAGATAAGTGCCAGATGTTGGCTCCCTTCATCTCATCTATCTCTTGCACATCTCATCACTTTTGGATCCCTCCTTGTTATTTATACAGAGCAGGAGGTGTAGCAGAGACCCTCACACATTTCTCTTGGTTGATCTGTGTGCTCCTGGCTCTCACTGCTGTGTCAGACATTCTCTGCAAGAAGGCAAAATGAGATTTTCCATTCAGACCTGCAGGCAGGGCTCAGCCCCAGTGCAGAGGTGTTTGTGCTGATGGCAGGGCTGGTGTCCAGTGTGGCCCTGCAAGGATTCTCCATCTCTGGAGCAGAGAGGTTCCCCCTGCTCACCCTGTCAGGCAAGACAGAGAGCCCTCGTCAGAGCTGCTGGGCCAGGGCCCCAGGGGGAGTGCAAGCCACCAGACAGGGACAAAAACTGCCTTAAACTGTCATTCTGTCCTCCTAAATGTCAGCTGGATTTATGAAGGGAAGGAGCTGGACCCCTTGGAGCCTGGCTTCCCCTTGAGCTGCATCACAGGTGCTCTAAAGGAAAGAGACATTGCAGGGAGAGAAAATGTGCCTGAGTGCAATGCTGGGAGCTGCTCTTTGCATTCCTCCCGTGCTTGGCTGTCCTAATTAACAGGCTAATTTGCCTGTACAGTTACAGGGACTTCTTGCATAAATGGGAGAAAAGTGGAATGGACATCTCCCACTTGCATGTGTGCTAAATGCATTTGGAAACTGTCCCAACACTGTCTCACTGCACCCTGGAGCTCACTCACTCCTGAGAGGGACAGAGGGATTCTCACACCAGATATGCTAAAGGAGTCCTCAGCCAGGACCAACATCTCTTATTTTTAACCTGGTTTGTCTTACCAGTTATCAAGGTTGAAAATGAACTCCCCTAATTTTTAAAGGTGAATTCTTTCATGTAGAGTTGGGCTTGGCCAGGAAAGTAAGAAAAATATAACAAATTAGTGCAGAAATTAGTGGCTCTCCTTCCACAGCCAAAGTTTAGCTAAAGAAGCAAAACAACATGATGAAATTACTGCCTTTTAATCATTTTTGCTGCATAATTTTCAACATTTTTTAAACTATAAGTCATTGAGTTTTGCTAAAACTGGTGTGTTTTTGTCTTCTTTTCCTCCTTGTAGATGCAGACTTTGGAGGTGAATTCAAGAGGGAGGACTGTGTCTGCTGCTGGGTTTATTTACTCTTTGCTGTAGTTATTTCCACCTGCCATCACTGTATTTTTAATCTCTGTGAGCATGTGGCACGTTTACAGAAGTCAGCTAAATTTAGCAGTTGCCTTTGTGAAATTAGCCCTTCCTCTGATTTTTAATTCATGGGTGATCACACAGCCAAGTGCCAGGCAGTGAGGGAAGGAAAGACAGGGATGGTTTTTGCTGGGCTGCAGTGTGAGGAGTTAAATTTCCCTTTACTCTGCAGGGCTGCTCCCCTTTGGTGCTGGCTGGGAGCTGGTTTGAGACTGGTTTGAGGCCGGTTTGAGGCTGGTTTCAGGTTGGTTTGAGGCTGGTTTGAGGCTGGTTTGTGAGCAGCAAACCCCTGGTGCCCTTCCCACTGCCCATGTCCACCCCCAGTGCAGCTCAGCCCTGCTTCTGCCATCACTCAGCTCAAACCCTGCTGCTTGGGAGCTGTGAGGTTTTCTTTCACTTCTACTGACTGGGTTGGGTTTTTCTTCTCCTATTGTGTCATCATCTGAATGGAAGTGATTTGCTGTGGTCTTGGGGTGAGGACCTTTTTCACATGAAAGAAACAAAAAGCATTTACTTCAGGGCTCACTAGGATGCAGGAGGAATACCTAACAGGTCAGAGGAGAGCTGGTTAGAATCAATTATTGACCTGCTTTGATCAAAGTGATTTGAGAACTTTGTAATGTCTAGAAATATTCACTCTGTCCTCACAAGGCAGGGATTTTTCTTATGAAAAATCTCATTTGGCTTTGGAAAACTAATTCTTTCATAGATTTGTATCTGCTGTGATAAACTGGATTTAATGATCAGAAGGGGGTGCACAGATTAATCCTTTTACTGTAACCAAATTTGCTGCATCAAATTTATTTCTTAAGGGACTATTTGACTGTGCAATGAGAAAAAGAAACTTGGCAATCCTGTGCTGAGACACAGATGCATGCAGATTATGCAGATTCAGTTGTGCTGTGTTTAATGTTGATTTATTTAGTCTATGACAGCCACTCAAATGTGTCTGGTTGGGTTTTTTGATTTTTGGTTTTTCTTGACTCCTCTTCCAAACTCATCATCCTACAGAACAGTGGTACTTCACATTTGTGTAGTTCTTAGTTTTACTGTAGCCCTGTGTGTGACTTTTTGAGGTGGCAGATTCTGGAAGGAATACCAGATCTGTCTAGAAATTAAGTGACATTACAGAGCCCTCTGAGATGGGGAGCAGAGTGTCCAGTGAGGGAGCACTGGAGAAAACGTTTGGAAATCCAAACATAATCAAGTAGGACAGCTTTGGCATAGAACAGTAACGTTATTTGTCAAGTACTGTGGAGGCTCAGGTTCCCATCCAGAGGTTTTCTTTTCAGTTTGCTGCTGGAGCATGTCTGCTACCAGAAACATTTAATTTAACCAAATTCCAGTGAATAGAAGAGTCTGAGAAGGTGCCTGGTATCATTATTACACTTCACTTGATGATGAAAAACACTTAATGGTCACCCTGCTCCCTCCTGGGGGCAAAAATGAAACCTTGAACACTCAACATTTGAGTCTCAGAGGCAGCAGCTCTTCTGGGATCTCCCAAAAAACACCAACTGCACCACGTGCTGCTGCCTTGCCATGCCCAGCAGGATGGCAGGGCACAGGTAAAGGGCTGCACCCTGACAGTGGTACCTGTTTCTTGTTCTGTGTTAAATCTGTGTTGGAATGCACAACATCTGACCTCAGGAGAGTGCTTGTGTGAGATGAAATTCTGTTTTATTTGTGTACTGAAGTGCATTTACAGTAACAGGATCAGCTTTTAGAGAGGTTCCTTTTGCAAAGGGCTGGCACAATGGCTTGGACTAAAGATAGACCATGGGCATTGCCAAGACCTAATAAGGGCTTATAATATAATGATGATTAGCAGACTAAATCAATCCAATTCTGCAAAAAGGAGGCAAATTCTTTGCATGTCACTTTAAGTGATGGTAGCGATTTTGACAGGATTTTTGCTTGCCAACTGATGTAAATTCTTAAGCTAAAGAATGTGTTTTTCTTTTCAGTTGTAGTTACAACATGAAATATGTTTTGAGAAATTAGGCCGAAATACAGAATATGTGAGAATACTTTAAATATTCCATGCACTGTGTACTAGTATGCAGGTGTCTATAGAGAGGCAAATATATATGCACACACTTCTGATGAATAAGCTTTGAGAGACTTTCCAAATAATAATCAATTTCTCTTTGTCCTTTATGAGATCAATAATATGAGCAACACACTAAGAATTTTCCAGACTCACACAGTCTGTTTCTATAGAAAGTGCTTTCTTTAAGGTCTGTATCCAAGAGATCACCACCCTGGCATTGAGGAGAAAAATAATACAGAGCTCTTGCAGGCAGAGACAAATAGTTTTCTACCTCAGTACACATCTCTGCCTCTAAAAGTGTGCTGCAGCAAGGAAATCCATTTACAGTTTTTCTTTTACATAACAGTTGCAGTGCCCTTAAGAGCCCCTGGTTGTTTCCATGTTCTCTTCTCCAGCTGTCCTGCAGTGTAGCTGCAATGAAAAGCCTGTTTATGGAGAACTGGTGCTCTGCAGAGTGTCTCAGCAAACCTCACAGGTCAAAAGCGTGTGTTTGTCATCTTTGGAAGGATTCTCAGATAATAATGTGGAGGTTCCTACTTTTTTCAGTACAAGAGTTATTAATCTAAGTGCAGGTGCCTTTTACAATATCAGTCTTGCTGTAGGCACACAGATGAAGGCAAAAAGTGAGTGGGGATGGATTGGACTTGTGATTGCCATGTCCCAGTTTGCCCCAGTCTGTGTGTGGGGAGCTGCTCCCCGTGCTGGGGGTGAGGAGTGATGGGCAGCCCATGCCCCCTCTGCACTGCTGGGATGAATCCTTGGGCTGTCTCTCTGTGTTAGCTCAGATTCTGTGACTCCTTCACCTTCAATCCTTTTCTTTCTTTACCTGTGTGTGTCCTGTGACTGGATTTTTGATACAACAACAATCTCATTTCAGATCTTGTGCTTATAGACCTTCTCTTTGTTTAGGGCTGCAGTTCCTCACCAGTTGTGCCTGCCCCTTTTGTTGAGTCCCACTTTCAGCAGGCTGGGAGACTCTGTGAGGTTTTTTCCTTATTCCCCTCTGATCCTCCACCAAACAGAAGCTTGTTTAATATCTCCTGCATCTCAACCCTGTCCCACTGACATACCTGTTGATGCATTTTCCCTCTGTGTCTTTTCCTGATCAGCCATTTGTTTTCTCCTAAGCACTTTCAAATGCTCTTGTCTCTGCTAACACTTTTTTGGATCACCTTCCCCAAAAGAAATCACAAGACTTAATAAATTGTCTTCTGTCATCAGTAATTTTGTTTTTAGTACTGAGCTCAACATGATCTTAAAGCAGAGAACTGGACTCAAGCATCAGCCAGGCAAGAGCAACAAAGGAAACCCACAGGTAAATTTGAATATTTGTCCTGACAGCTGGTCAGCAGAACCAGGTCTGGTGATTATAGCATATTGTTAACTGAATACATGGGATATGTGGACAAAATGCAGTTCTGTTAACAAAAGGGGGGGTGGGAAAGGAGCTAATTTTAGTTTGGAATGTCTTAACTGGAATTTTGCATCTAACTCGAGGGAGGGAAATTCCTTTATTTTTCCTGGGATTTTTGAGCCTTCAGCTAGGACATGGATGTGATCCTGAGTTTCACCCTTTAAGACAGAGATACAAAAATGGGAGAAATATGGAAGGAAGAAATAGAAATGAGAAGTTCAGCAGTTGTAACCTCTGAGGGAAGGTCGAGGAAATTAGATTATTTTGCTCTAGGAAAAAAAGGCTGAAGAAAACCGCAGTAACAAATATCTAGTCTGTAAAAGATGCTCCAGAGAGGACTCTGATTTCTTTGTTTCTGTATTCTCTGAGGCTAGAACAAGAAGTAATCAGCATTAATTGTAGGAAAGAAGATACAACACAGGTATTTGAAAACACCAAACTTTTCCACTGTAGAAAGAGTGGAGCAGCAAAAACAGGCACCTGGGTGTGTGGTAGGGCATCCTTAGAGAGTTTTTCTTAAGGAACTATTAAGAAAACATCTGTCAGGGGTTGTCTTGGGTATTCTTGATTTTCAATAGCTCAGGAGATGGAGCAGATGATTTATGGAGATTTTGTCAGACTCTTTGTATGTTCTTGCCATAGACTGTAGCCTCTCATTTTTACTGTATTTTGATTGCCATAATAGAAAATTGAAATAGTTCAACAGAGCTCTTCCATGAGCTGTAATAAGATCTCACAATGAGAAATGTGGTGGATATTGCAGGAAATTCATTTTATGTGCCATAGAGCAGGTGTTGTACATCTCAGAACAGGGGCTGTTGTGTCCTGCAGTAATGGCATTATGAGTTTGGGAGTTCTCACAACGTGGCTTGTTCCACACTTGCTAGTTTGTCAGGTTACTGTTTTTTTTATTTTTCCTTTGAAGTCCACCTTGAATATATCTCTCTTTAAAACAGTGTAAAAGTGCTTTTGCCATTTCACCCTGTTCTGTGTACTCCAGAAAGGGAGAGAGGCAGAGGAGACAGAACAAACAGCAAAACAACCCTCAATTCTGTTTTAAATACAAAAAGCTACACATTCAAAGATATTTTCAAAATTTTTTTGAGCTCAAAAGACTCCTGTTAGATTATCTCATCTGGCCTTGACCTGCTTTATTATATCAATAAATACTATTTATAAATCAATAAATAACTTAATATCAATACTGGTGGCAAGGTGGTTTCTGGTGATGGCACAGACAAGTTTGTATTCAGGGCCCAGCACATCCTCCCCTGCCTCTGAGGCTGTGTGTGCTCCTGTGTGTGCACAGTTCTGATGGGAGCACTCACTGCATCACTGAGATATTGCCTCTGCTCTGTCATTAACAACTTCATTCCTTTTGTACAATTCTCTTGCTTTCTGAGCACATTTCTGAGTATTTACTGGAGTGCAGGCTGCTGGGAAGAAAACCTTTCATATTGGGTTAAGAAATACATGATCAAGTTTGCAAATGGAACAGTTCAATAGTTGTTTTAATACATTTTATTGGATGGAATAGATAATTTTTCTAAATCCTTGGTTAAGGTTTTCCTTAAAGTGCATTTCCACATCATGTAAACTCTGTGAATATGCAGCTCTTGTGAGCACTTCATATTTAACATATTTCACCTGTAGATAAATGACAGCTTTCATCCTGATGGTAATGCATTTATCATTAATTAGAAAATGTTCACTGTAGAGACTGAGAAACAGGTTATTGGAGCATTCACTACTGATGGCTGTGTAGGAGGAAAGTTCCTAAAAACCTCCAAATAGATAACTTTATCTATTTTTAGGTGACTTTATTATGATACAATATTTATGAAATTTTATATTATTGTCAGGGAGTTTTATATGTGTGTCTTTTTTCTTATTGCATGAGGAACTAGGAACACCTTTTTCTGTGGTTGTATAAACTTAACACCATGCACCCTGCCTCAGACTAATGGGTAATTTCTAATACAGTTAAAAATATTTCCTTGGAATTCTGACTTAACAAAATACTTAAGCATGTGCTCAAATTTTAATTACATTAGAAACTAAATTTAAGCCCTGAAGAATGTAGGCAAATGTTTCAATGGTTTTTATTTGTCTAATATGCATAGGTCAAATGACAATTCCACTACTAATTCCTTTTTTATTTCACAGCCATTCTCAAAGTACATTTAAGAAACATCCCAGACCTGAGGTCTTTGCAGGAGTCATGTCAGGTTTGCAGACCCAGGGCCTGAATAGTGACACTGTTAGGTACCAAAGCAGCTTCTTGTTATCAGTCTTTTTAAACTCTTCAGGAGCTCATTGTTTTCAACAACTAAAAAGGGGTTGATTATCATAGAGAAACCAAATGAGATCACCCATGGATTTCAGGAGTTCTGTCTGTACCCCGTGAGCATTTCTAGCACAAATAGGATTATTTTCAGAATTGTATTATGTCTTTATAGTCAAGGTTGGAGTGTTTGGAGTGGGGAGCTGTTAAAGAAGCTTGAAATGAGAAATGCTGTGAGAAGGGAGTTTGATTGGAAATGTAGAGAGCAGTGAAATCCACCTAAGCACTGAATTATGGTCCCACTGTATTATCAAAGGAAGGGAATTACTACAGCCCAGAAGGAAAGGGAGTGCATGACAGCAGCCCAGGGCGTATCTGAGAGGAATTAATAAAATGAAATTATTGGCAGTACACAGTGCAGACAGTACAGACAGTGATGGGTGAAAAAACAGAAGAGAGGAAATGGGTGTGAGCAGCAGCAAACATTCTGCAAAGGCACCACTCAGCACTGGGGTATTGCTGTTTGCTGTGCATGGGCATGATCAGTTCCCAGGACAAGTCACTCAAGAAACATGGATTTTCCAAAGCAGCAAACCCACCCTGCAGGGCTCTGTGCAGACTGACACCCACTGGGTGCCAGGTTTGTGGTTGAGGAAGTTGCACTGGCCACTGCATCATCCACTGGGGAGATGCTGATGTTCAATGCCCGTGTGAGGAAGCTGAGGGGCTGTTCTCATGTTGGTGTGGTGAGAAATTGTCTCAAGTGCATTGGAAGCAGGTTTAGACTGAGAGCTGGGAACTGTGCACTGCCCCATCTGGGAAGCCCCAGAGTTCTGAGGTGTGTCCTGCAGGATGTTCCCTGCGCCTGCTCCTCAGTGCTGAGCTCCATTACTCTCTCCACACAATTCCTGTGAGGTCTTTGGATGTTTTTACAGCTACCTACCACAGAGAAATCAGTCTCTCACAATGTCCTGGCTCCATTTTGTTACAGTACACAGTGAGTTTCTATGCAGAGAAGGCTGTACTAGGGTGACTCACTCCAACTGCTATTACCAAGGAACAAGTGCTCAATTACATTACATGACACCACATCTACTACTTAATATTTCTCCCTAAAGCTTCCTCTGGCCTTTGTTATATCACTTCTCTTCTGTTCCTAATGTGGGAATAAAATGTGATGTGTGAGTTGGTGCCTTATTTCCTCTTGTTCTCTGGTGCTTTTTGACTTGAGAAGCCCTCTAAAGCAACTGGCCATCCCTGCAGGTTCTGCAGGCTGTGCTCGCTGCAGCCCCTGGGTTCTTTCACTCAAACCTTGTTTTAGGCCATATGTATCCTAAGGTTACTGGACTGAAAATGTTTAGTAGACATTTGTCCAAATCAAAGCAGAAGCTGGTGTATTTATTTTGGAGCTCATAAACATGATTTAAGATAATAATTACCCACAGCTTATTTCTCCATTCAGCAATACTGAATTATTCCCCCCTTCTAGCCAAAGCCTTTACAGGATGGAGCAGAAGAGCAGAGTGGAATTTATAAGTTGTGCTGAGGTAAAATCAGATGTTCCTGTTAGGTCTTGCTCCCCAGATTTTACAAGATCTGTAATTTAAGTGCTGTGGATGGTGTTGCCTGCCTGTGTTTGACAAGAAAGTCAGAGTTGGTGGGCATTGATTTGCCACTGGGAGCTGAAACCTTTAATTGAAGCTGTGGCGACAAATCCATTTCTGTGCTCTGCTGCCTGGATCCTGACTTCACAGTTTTTGCTGCGATCAAAAATTCATTCATGCAAATGCACCTTTTGTGTTCAAAGTAATCAATTTTTCTGGGTTGTAGTCAGCAGACTCAGGATTCCCAAGGCATCTCCCCTTGTCACTGAATTCCCCATGGGATCTGAGCGCTCCCAGGGTGGGATGGGTGTTCCTGTGTGTGCAGGAGGGGACACAGAGCAAACCTGGGCATAAAGAACTCAAAATGCTGCCAGCTCTGAGAGGGCTGTGAGACAAGGAACTGGAACATGGAGCTTTAAATTGAACATATTGGGTTTGGGGTGTTTGTTTTCTAATTTATAACCACTCTAAATTGAGTGTACCAGAAAAGCTGTAGAGTAAATACAATAGTGAGGTAGATTTTTTTTTTTATTTTGTCTGTTTGTTTGTATTTGTACTTGCAGACTTGGGATCTGGAAACTTTGTCCAGTTCATTCAGGTTTGGGTTTTTTTTTTCTTTTTTTTTTCATCTATTATTCCTTGTGATGGAGGGAAAGAAAGCATTTACTCAGGAAAGTTTTGAAGAGGAGGCTTTTAATCTAATACTTATAACGTGCAGTGAAACAGTACTAATGGAAGCCTCATTAATAGATATATTTTTATTAGTTGGTATTTGTAGAATTCTCTGAATTCTCTGATAATAAATCTTTTATCACTTATTGATAGCACTTGCATTGATGTAAATCACAAATTCTGTGCTGTCAGGTTCACATTGGCCTAACTGAGATTAGCAAAAAGCCTTTCCCATCCCTGCAGTTCCTGTGTGTGAATAAATATACAACTTTAATGCTACATTAACTGACAAGTGCATGGGATTATTTATGTTTTGCTGCTGCCTTTTCTTAGCCTTATTTTACTGGGGTGTCTCAAAAGCTTGATTCAGTTTTGGGATGTTGGAAGCTGTAGGTTTTTGTGTCTCATGTTCTTTTAAGTCTCTGTCAGTGTGAGTGTAAAATTCATAGGTGAAAAATTTAGAGGATCTTTGGCAGATATTAGTGTAGAAATGTTTATTCTTGGTTCTTTATTTCACTCAACATGTTGGCCTGCAGATATCCTGTATTTTTAGTGAAAGTCTCAATCAAGCTGCTGTTAGGATTTAAAGAGTCATTGTCCAGCTGAAATGGTTTAATTTATGGACAGAAGGGAATTGGAGGAGAAAAGCTCTAGCCCTTATTATATAGAAGAACTCTAGTAAATGTGTACCTTAAAATTTCATAATTAAGGCAATTTCTCATAATTTCTGATCATTAAGCAACAGTGCAATGCCCTTGGTCCTGATATTTTCTCAAACTAGTGTGTTATAGATAATTGGGGTTAGAAAAGGGCCATAAAATATGTAGGCTGGCATAAATGCCCTATTTATAACATAGACTATCTTGCATAACTGCAATGTCTCAGGTTGATTTTTTAGCCTTATAGTAATTAACACAGATAAAATAAACTTGCATGTCCTTGGTTAAGACCAAGAGCAGTGTTAAATAGCACAATGACAACAGCATGTGCTTAATTTCTCAGCCTTCCCTTCAGAAGAAATCTCTAAGCCTTCTGTACTGTTAATTAGCAAGGCAATATTACTTTGCTGAACTGCAGTCACAATTCTCATTTAATAGTTTTCACTGTAAAGTCTCCATAATTGCTTATCATTGCTCACCCACGTGTGGGTGCAGCTGATACAGCCCTGGCTGAGGGAGAGGAGATGCCCTCGGTGTGAGGAAGGCACTGAACCATGTTAAACCATTGTGGGAATAACTCTTATTTTCATGACTTTTGCACATGTAGCTCTGAACCATGAAACTCCATTCAGATAGATTTGTCTGCTTTAATACACCAGCACTGTAACTTCGTTAAGGTCAATTGCAGGAGACTTTTGCCTTTTTGTTTGCTGCCTTGGAGGGGATGCTTTGGTTTTCATTTGTCTTTGTCAAATTACAGCATTTTGTCTTGTTTAAGGTTAGCATCAGGAATGTCATATCTGGTGGTTGTTTTTTTATTTTTCCTGAATGGCATCAATTGTATTACTTGGAGGTCTCAGATGTTAGTTGGAGTGGCAGAAGTATTTCTTTATTCAAGTTTTCTGGGATTCCAAAGCTTAAAAAAAATCAGTGTGTTAAATAGATGCTGAAAATAGAACAGGTTAAAAAATCATGAAATCCTGAAAATGGCACCTCTGAGCCCTGTTAATATCATAAAATCAGTATAATTGAAAACAAAACACACATTTCGAAGTAGAGTAGATTTCATAGGGGATTTACTCTTTACATTCTTTATTTCTTTGACCTTTGTAAGAAAGGAGTTAAGATCCTGCAATCGAGGACTGTTCTCCTTTGTTAGGTTGGGTATTCTGGATTTTTAGTCCAATGTGGATCATGGAGAGTTTATGGAAAAAGGGAACATCCGAGCACTTCAGCAGTGTGATTGCAGATCATGGAGTTCTCCAGAACCAGGGTTTTTTTGGGTGAATTTTCCTACAGCAATCAGCCTATTTGTATGCATACTGTGCATATTAATTATTTTTGAATTCACATTGAAATTAGGCATTTTTTGTAAAACCTTTAAAATCCATGTGTAACATTAATTTCAAAAGGAAATTCTGCAAGTGGTGTCTGACCTGCTCTCTTCTTTCTTCATTTAATATTTATATTGTGTGTGCAATTAAAGCTATGCAGTGCTTTCCAGGAACTTCAGCACCTGGGCTGCTCCCTGCATGTTTTTCTCTGGCCAGTGTTCTGGAATAGCTGGTGATTATTTACCTGTACAAGTGATTAAACACATTCTCATTACAAGTGAGGCATTGCAAGTTTTTTTTCCTTGTGGTGCAGGGCAACACGTTCCTCATCAGTGTTCTTTAATAACTTATCTATTTCTCCTTCCCTTCCATTTCATTTCTGCTCAGGACATTTTCTGAATCTGCTGACCACATTAATCTTCCAATAATGCCCCAGGGATTTTTCTTGTCTGCTCCTTTGGCATAGTCCTAAATGATCTCAGCTCACATTTGTTCAGGATATAGCACTGAACACACACTAGAGTATGGGACAATCTCTACTCTTCTCTTGGATAATTAGTATTCCAAGATAGTTTTTCCTGTGGCTGGTGATTTCAAATCAGAGCATTTGTTGGCATGATATTAGTTTTTTTTCCTTCCTACCAATGCACAGAACATTTTGTCAGCAAAGGCAGCAGCTTGACTCAGCTCATCCTGCCCTGACAGATTTCTTGGTAGATAGGAGTGTTAGATTCCATTTTCCTCAGCAAAGCTCAAACTGAACAAATAATTCAATTCCCATATCAATGCTGGGCCCCTTCCACATTTTATCCAGGCTGGATAAACTGGTGGAACTTTTTAAAGATAGCTCAGTGGGGCTGTTTGGTTTGGTTTGGTTCTGCTTTTATTCCTTCCCAGTGCACTCTTGTGAACACCTCATTTGGGAGATAACTCTGGTTATTATTACCACATTTAAATTAAATCCTCAATTGCAGTTTCTTCAGGCTTTCATATCATCACACTTGTAGTCACACCTGCTGGCTTCCAGCTCCTGGAAAAACCTCTGGGTAGCCAAATATGCAAGGAGGGACTTGCTCGCTCACTGCCTGGTTGGGATTTATTGAGCTCCTGTCCTGTGCATCCCATCATTGTAAGAAATCAGAGTAAATGTTAAGATATTCCACCCACAGGTTTCTTTTGCCCACTGTTCCTGCTCTTTCCCATCCCACAAAGATTCAGTGATGCAGCAAGTACCAGGAGACTCTGCAGTATTGAACAGGGGAAAAAAATTGTTTATTTGCCTGTATGTTCACAGTGCACCAGAATTAATTTTTTTCTGAGTGAAAACATCCATATGTATTTTCCAGGATGATATTTTGCTACTTATGGCTGATATGCTATGTTGAAATGTAGGTTTCTTTCAGCATGTTCTCTGTTCCTGTAAGGAAGGGTGTGATGATCAGAGCCAGAGAGACTACTGAAGGACTCCTTGTGACAGCAAACAGCTTTTTAATGCAACAATGAGCACTTGTTTGTTCAGTGTTGCTTCCAGCTCCAGTCTCTCATTCATGAAGGAAAAGAGAACAGAAACTAGAAAACAAAAATCTAATTAATCTAAGGGTATTGAATGCTTGTTAAAATTCACCTGTCCCAGGATGTTCATTTATCATGATTATGACTGAACAACCAAGCTAGAAAAGGTGCTGCTTCTTCATTTGATGCAAAATCATGATTTATTACCCTGTTTTTTAGTAATGGTTAAATCTAATGAACGTTTCTGCATGACAAATCATTTGTCTTCAGAGTAGAATTAGACATGTTATTCTTTCATGTAGAACATTACACAGCAATTCGTGGGATACAGAAATCTTGAATCACTAAATTATTGCCAAGGCACTGACTGCAATGTAAAGAACATGTGGGCATTAATATTTTAATATGATATATTTTGTGAAGTCCCTTTTGTAAAGTTATGTAAACATTTTCATTTGACCTAATCAGTTTGCAAACTACATTTTCCTTTATGCTTATAAATTCCTTGTCACACATCTGAAAAATACATATAATACATATCTAGATGAATAATTGGCCTCTTTCTCCATTCTTTGTACGCACATATAGAAGTAACATATTCAATTTTTATTTAATGGGTTCTATATTTAATAATTGTACTTCCTACCTGAAGAGTGCAGCTACTTTTTTTTCTTTTCTTTCTTTTTTTTTTTTAAAGAGGAGATATTTTAATATTATTGCTGCTCATTTGCTTCCAGACTGCTCTTTATAGAGATCCTCCTGAGTAATTTTACAGTACAGGCAGCTGCCAGATTAGGGTCTTGATGCTGCTCCTTTCACAGAAGCTCCATGGATTTCATGAAGGATAATCATTCTTTAAATGTTCTAGCAGCAAAAGATCATGTAAATTATTCCACAGACTTCTGTGGAAGTCTGCCTGCTTTATTATTCTGACACTGCTGCAGTGCCATATGTTTCAACCTGCTTCTAGGCTCTTGGAGTCATCAGAAAAACTTCAGGCAGACGGTGTTCTAATTAAACCTAAAAAACCTTAAAATTTGCTGTAAACTGAGCCAAATTGGTGGTTGTGAGTTTAGATTGTGTTAGAACTGGGACTTGCAGAAGACCTCGTGCTTCAAAAGTTTGTGCTCTGGCCTGTCCCCTGTGATTTATTGTTAACAGTAGCACCTACATTTCTCTAAGAGGAGAATTAGCAGGCCAGCCCTGGGCTCTGCTTTACTGAGTGCTCTGCTGTAGGAGGGTCTCTGATCCCTGAGGAGCTCTCAGAGCCTCTCTCAGTCTCCTGGAGAGGAGAGAGAGCAGGAATCAGGGCTGGTGCAGGGTGAGGAAAGGGGCAGAGTTTTGGTGATGGTGTTCAGGGTGAGGAAAGGGGCAGGGTTTTGGTGATGCTCTGTTCAGGGTGAGGAAAGGGGCAGGGTTTTGGTGATGCTCTGTTCAGGATGAGGAAAGGGCCAGGGTTTTGGTGATGCTCTGTTCAGGATGAGGAAANCAGGGTTTTGGTGATGGTGCTCAGGGTGAGGAAAGGGGCAGGGTTTTGGTGATGGTGCTCAGGGTGAGGAAAGGGGCAGGGTTTTGGTGATGCTCTGCCTGGTTCTGCTGGCAAAGCCCTTGCCCAGGGCAGGGAATGCTGGTGTGAGTGCCACAGGACCTGGAGGAGCTGGCAGGAATTGGGAAGCCCCTCCAGGCAGCCTGCTGACCTCCCAGCCCACTGCTCTCACCTCTGACCATCCCTTATGGGATTGGCTTCCTCTGCACCACCCATGCCCCTGGGAAACAAAGGGATCTGCCCAGAGCATCTTCTGCTGCTGGGACCAGCACTGGGCTCTGGGGGTGATGGGCTTGTGCACAAGGAAAGGGACTGAGCTGCCTTCCTATGCTGCAGGGCTCCTAGAGCCAGGTGAGAAGCAGCATCTGTGAAATGAAGCAGTGAACTTCACAGGAGGAAAAAGAAGAAAAGTTCTTTCTGTACTTTCAGTATTTTTCAGTATTTGGTATTATTCCATATATATCAGTGAATTGACACAATTATTTTCCATTAGTCTCAGGTCAAGCGCTTAGAAATCCAGTGAAAGTGCAGTAGTACTTTTTTGTTCTTTGAAGCTATTGAATTAATTTGGTTAACACATTTCAGTCTTTTCAGTCAACAAGGTGGTGATTTTAAATGAAAGTTGGGAATGTTATGCCACCATTTCATTGTCAGTGCTTGGTTGAAAGTCCCAATTATGGCAAGATTCATAATAAAACTTGAAAACAAAACAGCAGCTGAATTGAGAGGCTGGAAAGATAGATGAAAAGTAGGTAAAATAATTAGCTGTTGCACAGTTGATGTGGCAAAAAAGGCATCTCAGGATAACAAATAACCACTACTGAATGCAATCCATTATGTGAAGGAATGATAAGACAACTACTAAGTAACATTTGTTGCAGAATCCCTCACAGTTTGGATATAAACATGATTTTAGTATCTGCATCTGTTGCAGAGGGGGTCTGATCCTGCTGGAATGCACCAACTTCTCCCAAAATGTTTTTCCCCCATTTTTTTTTCTCTTCTTACCTAGGAGGTAACCTGGTGCTTCATCTTAATTACACAGTGTTGTTTCAGTTCTTTGGAGATACAAATGTCTTTGTCAGAGGAGGTGGTGACATCTGTATTAGCCCACTTTAAATCTCTGCTGTAGCAGAAACAAACTTAACTGTTCCTTCTCCTTTGGCTTGATATTGTGCATGTTCCAGCATGAATTGTTCTGTCCACTGAATATTCATATTTTATACCACAAAACATTATGATACAGGGACAGACTACCCAACCTTTCCAACTGCTCTGGGGTAGAGGCTGTTACCTCTCAGTTCATTCCTTCTAGGAAAGTAAACACCATCCCAGGATGGAATAAATGTCAGTATTCTCTGTTACCTGAGAGAGGCTGAAAGTTTGTGTTTTTCCTCTCCAGTGCAGGGAACAGGGAGGGATTACAGCCAGTGCCTCTGGAAGCTGTTCTGTGCCTCCTGCAGGAGGAGACAGCTCCGAGACTGCCTGGGCTTCTCAGAAGGTGGAAACATGGGGAGCTCAAAAGATCATTAAAGTTTAGTTGAAGAAACAAATGAGCTTTTGGAGGGGGTATTTGATTCAGTGGGTGAATATTCAGCTGTGTAAATGACAGGAAGGTGTTTGGTCCCAGCTTCACAAACGGTGAAGTGCAAGAAATGTGTCTGGGTTTGTTCTTGTCTGGGAGTTTTTCAGCACCCCTGAACTCTCTGTACTTTCTAATAAATGTGACACTGCCCACCATGATACCAGGTTTTTTGTGTTCTAGGGTGAGTTATTGTATTTTAAGGCAATTAAAAAAAATTGCCAACCAAAACCCAACCAAATCCAGACTTCCAGCTTTGGAAATAATAATTAATCCTTCTGTTAATTTTTTCTTAATGCTTGTTTTCTTATTAACCAGTGCCTGAGAAACAGCCTGAGCCTTGTTGCCCTCAGCAGTGGTTTTCACCTGACACATCTTGTTGAATTTACAGGAAAGATGTGGAAGGCATGGTATTAATAAGGGAAAGGATCTGTTCCATGTGGCAGATCTTTGAGCAAACATGGTTCTAGGAGAGATTTGAAAGCCTCTATGCTCTCTCTGCAAAAATGATCAAGTGTATGCACTTGGGTTTTTTTGACCTTTGGATGAGTTTTTGAATTAATTTTGCTTTTCATCCAATCCTCTGTGGACACTTTGTCATCCCATAGGTGCAGAAGTTTCCTGTAGTTATCCTCAGTGGTGATGGGAGTGTACACAAGAGTACAGCTCTGCATTTCCATCACTAAAGCTCTTTTTTTTTTTCCTTTTTACCTGTAGATAGTTGATGTTTGTGACCACAAAATTCACACAGCAGTACAGAATTGCATTTGAGATGTTTCAGCACTCACTGCATTTCCATCTGGAGTTGTTTGTTGAGCTCTGGTTGTTTTTTCAGCTAAGTGGTAAAGTAGTAAATGATGTTACACTGTGTGAAAGTAGGAGAATTTGGAATTCATAGCATTCTAATTTGTAACAGATATCCCTAGCAGAACTGGGCCACTCCTCTGATTGCTGATACCTGCCTGCCCTTCTAAAGGACATCTTGGCTCAGTGTCAGAGCCGTGGGCAATCCTCTGAGCAGACTGGGTGTGTTTCTGAACAAAAAGGGGAGAATACTGCAAAAGGCATTTTGCAGATTCTCAGTGTAACAGCTCATTCTCAAGCATGTTGGGATTTTATTTTGTTGGATTTGCCTGTGGGAGGGGAATTTTATACTTTCTTATATTTGTTATATAGACTCTAGATCCAATTATGAACTCTGAAAAAGAAAACTCTATTACAGAATCTGGAAGAGACACTAAAACACAAGGTTTTGGGTTTGACTGTTGGTTGCATCAACAGGGGAAAAATTAATTATATATTTCAGAAGATTTGGCCAATAAATCATCACCTCCTAAACAGCTTCCCTGTTTTTTAACTGAACTATTTATCAGAGTCAATAAAGCCTTTGGGACAGAGAAGGTCACTTGCTTCTCCGTAAAAGGCAGGAGTGGGTAAATGGTTCTGAGAAGTGCTAATGTGTCTGTCTGTTTGCTGTCTGCTTTCCCTGGAGCCAGAGGGATGTGCAGCTCCCAGTGGATCCCAGAGCAGCTCCTGCTGCCTTGTAAGTGATCCTCTGTCCTGTCATTCTCCTCCCCTTCCACAGGGACATCCTGTGTGTTTGCCGTGCTTATGTGGACTCTCACATTTTAATTTGAACATTTTAGCACAGTTTTGTTTTAAATAGAAAGAAAATTATCACTGGGAGTAGAGGATGGAACAGACACTTCAAGCACACAGTCCCCTAAGCATAGAACAGGCAACAGGAAGATTAGAAATTTCTCCAAAGCACAGTAATCCTCAGGAATCCTCCTTGTTCCTTAAGAGCCCACTATATTAACTTAACAAAATACTTCCTCCCTTAAGCAGAGCCTCATTTCTCTGTTTTCAGGAGTTAGATCCTCTTTTCCCCTCCCTTAGTGCCCTTTTGACTTTGAGTAACATTTGCAAATTTTGGGGCCAAAGTGCCACTTTTCAGAATTCTGACAGGACACCTCAGTGCTCAGTCAGTGGAGCAATGCCCTAAAGACACTAAAATCCCAGATTTTGATGTGCATCCCCAGGAAACAGGCAGAAGAAAATATACTGAATGTGCTGTGCATGTGCTCATGTAAATGAGCAAACTCTTCTGAAATAGTGGAGTGTCACAGGGGAAAAAATGAGATGACGGGAGAAAAATTAGGCTAAGCTGTGTTTTAAACCTGAAATACATATCTTGATACACGTCAGAAACCAGTCTTAACTTTTATGTGGCATTTTATCAGAACTCTGGATTTGGTGTTTGCATTATGCCACAGAGCTCCCTAGCTTGTAGAGGAATTTATCTAAGAGGATTTGGGACTTACAATTCAGGCCTAAAGCTATGCTTGTCCATCAATAGGCTGTGGGTATCTCTGCACTTCTAGTTCTGCAGTTAATTAGCTGGGCTTTTTATGGGTTCAGGAGTCCTTGTGCTATTTTTATTGGTCTCTCTGCTTAAAAGTAATAAAATGTTGCAACAAAGCTTTAGAACTGGTAATGTTTTGATAGATGGGGCAACATTAGTATTTGAAACAGCAATACTAATTTGTATTGTCCCTATTTGCTGAGCACTCAGATTAAATTTTTGTCTCATAGTCATTTAATATGCTGAGTTTTAAACATTCACAGCTCAATTCTCTCTCCTGCCCCCGAGGTTGCCAATGCTATATTTTTCCAAATTGAGTTCTGTATCTTTCTAGTTTAATGACAGTGGTTTTTGATCTCTGATCTCATGCAATTTTATGGATTTCTTCCACTGATATTCTGTAAAATACTGCTTCTTTATTCATGTTGAGGCTGCATACTTTACTTGCATAGATTCCTTTTCCTTTCTTTTCTGGCTTATATTTGGGAGAGGCCCTGTATTAACTCAGCACTGACTGAATACACGAGAGGAGTGACTCAGAAGGGTACAGGCACTCAGCTCTCAGCTCAGAGCATCAGTGTGGGGCAGAAATTTGTGCTGGTGCAGTTGTGCTGTGTCAAATTCACTTCCAAGGTCAGCATTTGGTGTGAGTGAGTCCTCTTTAATTCAGCCCTGAGTTTAGGACAGTGGCTGTCCAGGCTGAAATTGCAGCATTCTCAGCCCCAGGCTGTAAGGGACCCTGCTGGGCAGGCTGGCAGCATTCCCTCAGCCTACCCTGGAGTTTGCTGTACATTTGTGGCTTTCATACCCAACTCCCTTTTGAAGAGGAGTACTGAGGATGCTTTGCAGAGACATTTATACAGACAGATTTTCTTCCTGTCCATTTTATCCCCTTTATCAACACTTCCCTGCTAATGATTCACAAATGCATTAAAATATCTTCATCCAAATCTGATACACAGCCACCAGAAATGAGACTGGAATGAAATCTCTCAAAATTGTGTGTAGTAAGCAAGGAAAACATCTTGTTGGAAATGTATATGTTTATTTACCAGTTAGCCATGGACACTGTGATGTAGGAGAGCTTTCATTTACTAAGCTTAGTTGCTTTGTCAATGCTGCTCCATTTAGCTGAATTCTTCCTAGTGAAAAATGGGTAATGGCACATTACACTTTAATCTTATTATTTATCTGTGTATGAAGAGGGAAGGGGACAATGTCCTAAATGCAAATACCAAAGACCTTGCCTCGAAGACACCTACTTTCTATTAAGTACATTAGATTCAAAGCAATAAATTAAAAGGCTTATTGAAATTCTAAACATTATTTACATTCTCATTTTACATTAATCTACAAAATAGGCTTGCTCTTGATAATGCTCCAAGAAATTTATAATGATTCACTCCCTGCCTGTTGCTATTGCAAGTGGTTTGGTGTTTATTTTATTTTACTGCTCTGAGTAGCATTGTTGAGGATCACTTTCTTCTCATCCTCTCTCCCTCATTGCTTCTTTTGGCTGCATCAGTGGATGGAAACTCTAACCTTATGATGGATGGAGCCTCAAAATGGGATCTCATGTTAAGAGATCTCAGAACAGGGGGAGAATTGTTGGTGCTGCCTTTTCCTTTGTTTCCTCAGGCTGTTGGAAGTCAGAGCAGTCAGACTCATGGGTTAAGACAGGGCATTGAGCAGCTGGGCTGTAATACAAATATGCAGAGGAGCTGGAAACATTATACTGAAAAGAACTGAATGTATTTGAGAAGATGAGAGTTGTTAGAGTATGTTGGGATGTTGTGAGGAATGCTATAAGGAACCATCAGTAGGTGAAATTCGTGTTAAATCAACTTTGCCTCTCAGCCTCTGATATACAAAGAGGTCATGTTACAAAAGCAATATTTACAATTCTTTAGACTTCCTGATTAAAGTATAGATTAAAAATGCAGTGTAGTGTTAGCATGGCAATTCCTCACTCATGGTCTCAGTTAGGGTTAAAGTTATTTTGCAACTCAAGATCTGTAGTGTTGCTGAGTATATAAAATTATTTTTTTCTCACTGCATGTCATGTAGCACATTTGTCTGACTCAGTGAAAATAGATCTAATGAAACACTCCTTGCAAATTAACCCAGGGACTGCTTTAATAAATTGTAATATTAATTTGCACTCCACCAGTGCTGTAACAGGCTGCAAGAATGTTGCTGGTTGGCAAAATTATGGATCTTGCAGGTCTTTCTGCTTTTCTCACACAAAGAAACTTTGGCTTCTATCTCTCTTCTAAGTTACTGAAGTGCTACTCAGCGGTGCCACTTTCATGACTCTAAAGTGAGTAAGAGCTGCAGCCTTCAGCAGCATATTAGCAGTTCATTCTGTGACCCTGGGTTCAATAATTGCTCTGCCCAGTGCATCAGTGAAAATAAAGTATGGAAAGAATGGCCATTATTGGCTGAGTGTTCTTCCTCTTGACCATCCTTCATGTGCAAACTTTCACCATCTTCTGTCCTCATAAAAGGAATCAGCAAGTCTGGTGCTCAGAATTGCTCACTCCAAGTTTGGAGGTTCTCCCAAGGCTGCGTCAGGCTCCTTGGAAATTGGAGTTTTCCTTTTGCCAGGTAAAATTTAGTCCCAGGGCCTGCTCCAGTCAAGTACAGTTAATGCAAGAGAAAATCTCCCTGCTCTGTCTGTGTGAGGCTTCTCCTGTGCTTGGTGCTCCAAGGGCAGATTTCCAGTGGATCCCAGCCAGTTCTCTGCCTTTTCATGGAACACCTTCAACTCTTCTGACACAAACCTTCTGACTGCCCTTCCTGGAGCTGCAGCATCCTCACCCTGAGCAGCTGAGCAGGTCAATACCTCCCTTCTGGAGCTGAAATGACCAATATTGGGTGGTTGGAATTTCCAAACTGTTCATGAAAAGGTATTGTTGAAATCTCAACCAGTAGCTGAAAGCAACTATATCCTCTGAGAATCACAGGTAGACTAACCTGCTAATTTCAGTGAGTTTTGTAAGTATGGCAGCAAGCCTGCAGCCTATGACTGCTGTGTAATAATGGGATTTGGGCATATTTTTTCTCCAAAATAAAGTGCCTTTGGGAAAAAATATTAAAGGCATCTCTGGTGACTACTTTTAATTTCCACCAAGATCCAGGTGTGATGTTTGGGCATGATGAGATACAGTGAGGAGAAGCAGGCACTAGCATCTTTTATCTGGTTGTGTGAACATGGAAAACCTTGGTCAGGGCATATAAACCCTCATGCAACGTTTTTTGATGGAGAGGAAATCCTAGTATAAAAGGATTAATGGAAAGCTGGTCTGGCATCTCTGCTGGGTGTCCTAAATGCTGAAGAGGAGGATCTCATTTGAAAGATCTGATCTGAAAGATCTTTATTCACACTATCTTATGCATAATGGCTTGGAATAAAAAAATGTGAGTGCTCAAACATCCTGGGAACTGCCACTGGTGATGAATTGTGTTTACAGGCTGCATTCTCCTGATGTGCATAAACACCTCCCTTGGCTGCACTGAGCACATTCCTCAGTGGCCACAATCCAGGAATGTAGAATCCAGGACTGAGGCTGCAGTTGTGGAGACATTTCACCTGGAAACAGGTAAAATGGAAACTTTCTTCCCTGATGGCATTTTATCAAGTTGCAGTAGGTGTATCATCCTTTAGCTGTTTGACTTAGTAGAAATCAATGATAAGTTCATATCCTCAACTGGAAAAAATAAATCAATTAATAGCCAAAAAAGGGCAAAATCAATCCAATGTATAAAACAGTGTTGGCCTAATTAAAATGTCCTGTGCACCTCAAAATTACTTAATGCCTAAAACTACTGAACAACAATTCCCAGTCTGCCAGAGGAAGAAAAAAAAACCAGTGATTAAAAAAATGCAGACTCCCATCATTTGCAATGCCAATTTTAAAAGGAGCTTCCTTTTGGATTAGGAGCTGAGAATGTGTAACTACAGTCAGCTCCAGAGGCTGCCTTTGCTCAAGTGTTCAGCCCAAATCCTGCTCACCTTGCAGCAGCTTTGGGGCTGTTTCCCTGTGTGTGAGGCCTTCTTGAACAATTATCCTGATGTGTCAGTCTTGGGCAAGTTTTCCATTCATTTTGGTCAGCCTTCATTTCCAGCCTGCAGTTTCTCTTCCTTCAGAGCACACCTATTTAAATGTTGATTTTACAACAAAAACCTGTTGTTTATATCTTGGCTCCCCCAGGTATGCTCTAGAATTGCCCTGGGCACTGATGCAGTATTTGGAGCTGACACTTCCTCACACCTCTTTATTTTTATTGTGAGGAAGACACCTCTGGGTTCTATCTCTGTTCTTCTAACCCTTTATTTAGACTTATCTTGCTCATACTGATAACTCTGGATATTTTGCAAGAGAAGGAATAGCAAATATGCAAATAGCAAATATGAAGAAAGGAATCAAGCAGTCAGGTAGTGATTAACATTAGTACCCACTGTATTCTTCTGATGGTAACAAACCCCATAAATATAGCTGTGTTGTAGGATGTATTCTTTTATTATTATTTTTTTTCTTTATTGCTGGGGCAATAATGTGTCAAGTTTAATTTTTTCCATCTTCTGTCTGATAAGGCAAACAGTAATACTGGATACATTGTGCATCAGCTTGGCTGTCCTACCTGGTTTAGTTTTGATTTGTTTTTCCTGAGTACAGTTATAATGATAGCTTCAGGAAAAGAGTAATGGAGGAGTTATCTCAGTGCATAAGTTACTTTTATCAGCATGTTTATTCTTATTTCGACAGAGCATCTTTTCCACTCTTTTGTTTGCAGGAAGATAAAGCAAATTGCTACAGTTTTCTAACATGGACAAGATCTCCATTTGGCAAATTCTAACATGTGTGAGATTCCTAAACCTAAAGATGGGAAGACAGCTGTTACCAAATGAAATTTGTAAGGCTCAAAAAAGGAACTGAAAGTGAGACACAAAGTTGTAACCCTGCCAGAGTTTTAAAACAGGTGAGATTTTTTTTAAATTCCTTTTAGGCTCTGCTCTAAGAAAGATTCCCTAAGAGAGGAAATAGTTAGATGCTACTTCATTGAAATGCATGTCTGGACAGATTTCTTCATTCTGTGGTACCATGAGAACTGGGAATGTTGTGATCTGAGTAGCACTAATGGTGCCTCTTTATAGACACCAGTGTGAGGGGAGGTTCTGTGGAAAAGTTGTTCTGACCAAGTGTGAACTGATGGTTCAGGCAGTCAGATGGAAGTGAAAAATACAATTTTAAATCCTTACACCAAATCAGGGATCCCTGACAATCAGAGGTGGCACAGCTGACTGTTCTGTTTAGAGTACACCTCATTCCTTCCTATCCACCACGTTTCTGTCCTGGGTCACCAAAGATTGGTACCCCATATTGTAAAAGATGTTATTATTACAACTTTCAGTAGTTAGTATTGATTGAATTAAATATTTGATATACAGTATTGGTGTTATATCACCCTGCAATATCTGTATTGAATTACCTGCTTTTCCAATTGTACAGAAAACTGAATTTCATTTTAGGAGTTAAGACCCACTGAGTTAGCATATGATCCCAAGTCACCTAAATTAATCTGAATTATTTGGTTTTTTTAGCAGTGCTAAGGTATGCAGCTATGGAGGGGTTTATTGCTTTTTAGTATTGCAAACCAAATAACTACATCTAGCTACAGAAACTGCTTGAATTGAATCATAAGTGACTCTTACTCTTTTAGTCTTCAAACATTTGTTGTAAATGGCAGCAAAGGAGGCTCTTTAAAGCACAGTGGAAAACAAAAAGCAAATAAACACAATAAAAATATGCAAGTAAAAAGTAATGTCTCTTCTTTGGTGCTACACACTAAGAAGTCCACCTGGTCTGTAACTGGTAATAATTGAGATTACCTAGTTCAGCTTTTGGTAGGGTTTGCAGAGTCTTTTTTGTAGTTTTCTTTGTTTTCTGAACAAAACAACCAAAATGTTCTGAATATGTCAGGGCGTTCAGAGAAGGGTACAGATGGATCCTCTGTGTTGAGTATCTGGGGACTGGAGCAAAAGGCTCATGCCCACAGGATAAGAGCAGAGCATTTATCAGGATATTGGTGCTCTGGGATCAGCCATTTGACCCCAAGCAGCTCCCCAAGTGATGGGGAGGTTTCTTTGGTGAGTCCTTTCTTTCTTTTTTGAGTATGCAAAGAGGTGTACAGGCTATAATGATGATCATTTCATTCTATTCTTATTAATACTTCTCTAGCTCCTAAAGACTCTTCTTTTCAATGTATTAAACATATTTGTTTCTTTGATTTTCCTTAGTTTATAAGAAACCTTTCTCTGACTTGATAAACACGTCAGTGTTGCTGTGTGGGGCCCTCTGCTCTCCCAGCCAAGCTGTGCCTGCTTGGTCCAGCTTGCAGCCCAGCAAATGCAGCACAGCCTTTTCAGCCACCTGGGAAATGGGTAAATGCACTCACCCAGAAAGTGGCAGCACTGATCTTTGCAAAGGTGTGAGCTCCAGGAATGCAGAGCTGTAGCATGTCTGTTTCTCATTTTGTCTGTTAAAAACTTTAAGTAGATTTTTGAGTGGGTTCCTGAAAATCATTGCAATATTGACTCTTTTTGATATTTATTGAAATGCATTAATCACTTTTTTTTGGGAACCCTATTGTCCTGCTCAGTATGTTTGCACATATTTCCCATTCCCTCCTTGAGGGATTGCAGCTAGATCAGCACAATTATGTACTTGCAGAACAGCACAGAAAGTTTCACTGGGGTAAGACATTCCTGTCAAGAGAAAGGCTGTGTTGTTTACTTATAGAAATTAGACTATTTACAGTGTTAATAGTGTTTAAAGTAGACACTTAGAGATGCCACTGTTTGTGTAGAAATGTTTTATAATTAACTGGAAGCACACTTGAGGAAAGCTAAGCTGATGGGATCAGACCACAAGGCTGCTTTGTTGTCCTGACTGGTACATTGTGTGTTTGTTTGTTGATCTGGCGTGGTTCACAGATGCTTTTAATGATTCCCACTTGCCTTGGTTTGGTTTGCATTGGTCTTCCCAGGCACATGGGAGCAGGGGAAGTGGAGGATGTGGTTTAGTCAGGCTACAGCTCTATTACTGCAGCTCATCTGGGAGCTCTTCAGCAATAACTTCTAAAGTGCAGGTCATGATGTCTGTGCTGCTGCCAGCTGGTAGAAGTTTGCATTTGCCTCCCCAGGGTTTTGCTGGACACCTGCTGCAACCCCATGTGTGAGGATTAAAGTGCCTGAGGTGTCTCAGTGTGGTAGAAAGTGTCAGACACTGACCTTGTACATCACTTCCCAGCTCTTTCTCAACGTGGGGCATTGAGGCCTCTCTTGATAAGTGATCTGCACTGTGCAGCTGATGGAGGGGCATCAGTTTGATGCCCCAAACAAAAAATTAGATTGTTCGTCCTGCCCAAGGTTTCTGGATTGCTAATATTTAATAGCTTTTACAAAATATGTTTCTTGAGGGACAGAAGCTTGCTCCAAAAGGGCTCAAGTCAGATATGATTATGGAAAGTAGTAGATTTTCCTTGATGATTTTCCCATCCCTAATTTACAGATCTTCTGGTTGTGTACCCCTGTTAAGGGCTGAGTTCTCCACTGCAGTATTTCAGATCAGTTTATATTTAGTTCTGTAGAAAGAGCCTGTGTTTGTCACCAGTGTTTGTGTGAGAGCTCATGCAGTATTTCCACCCACCTATCCAAACAGTCCCTTCATCTGTCTCCTTCTCACTACTGGAAATGTTAAAAGGGGCAGAACGGGCCCCAGTGCAATCCTATCCTGTCATTTTTCTGTTCTCAATTGCAGTGAAATCAAAGGAGCCTTGTGGGTCTTCTGTACCCAGCCACACCTACCCTGTGCTGATTCCACCTTGTGAGGGGTTCCTGTGCTCCAGGAGGAAAAGATCAGCAGAAGCAGCCGTGTATACAGTTTCTCTGATGGAGATTAGTTTGGAATAATTGTGTTGTGTCCTGTCCATGCCTCATGGGTTGCTGAACACTGCAGTCTATTTGCATGTACTTTTTTTTTTTTTCCTCTCCTTTGAAGAACATTGAAGAAGTTAAGATGCTTTCTGGTTGCCCTCTTTTTCTCCAGGACTCACCTGCTGTGGCTCAGGAGGGGCACAGAGGGTGTCAGATCCTGGCTGCTCCCTCCCTGTTGTGAGCAGTCATTCTGCAAAGCCCTGTATGAATCCTTCTGCAGGGTTTCACCTGGTTTGATGGATGTGACTGTCCTGATCACCAGGGAATGGCTGAAGCTGGAGGTTCCAAGGTCCACACAGCAGTGCAGGATGCAGAGGAGCCAGGATTGCTGAGCTCTGCCTCCCTGCCCTTGTGCCCTGCAGCCACTCTTGTCATCCCAGCTAAGGGAATCATTAAATCCTACTCAGTTTTCCCTGGTAATCCAGATATAGCCTAAAGCCCTGCCTTGGAGGTAGGAGGAGTAGTGGTTTAGGATCCATTTTTAACGTGTGCTATGGTATTCTGATTTTCTGGATGCACACCTTAGTACAGCTTTCATTTCAGGAAGACACAATGTTTTTGATGTGCTATTTTAAATTATTAAGTATTTCCACCGGGTGTAGCAATTCCTGGTTGTTCCATTTCTTCTAGAAGGATGCTGTTGGTGACTTTTAAATTTATTTGTATTGAACTGTAGAGTTTAAACTTGTGTAGCTGGAAAAAATATTGTCTTAGGTGGATTCTGTGTTCAGAGGCAGGTCTTCTTATGTGAGCATGGGAAGGAATTTGGATGAAAAGTACATCTGATGTCTGGATACGACTCTAAAGCACATGAAAGGATGTGCAAATAGATGGTTATTTCTTCATAAGCACAAAATCCTTGCCACTAATCCTTTTATTTTTACACTACCAAAAGCAACACTGTGGACTAGTTTTAGCATTTATGTGCTGTTCTTATACAAATGTTTAGGAAAGCAAATTGGATTACCTAATTATGAAGGGCAGTTAAAAACAGAGTCTTGGTTCTTCTGCTGTGCTTCCAAATTCTGTTGTCTCTGTAACATTGGCCTGATAGAAGAATAATTTGCATGTTAACTTGTTTAGTGCAGTGATGCTGCCTGTTGTAGTGTGCATGGTTAATTAGGAATCTGGAATTGTATTGCAGCTAATGCCTTGTTTGTTCTCTGCTGGCCTGTGCTTGCATAACAAAAATGCTGTACAAGCACAGTTCCTTGGGAATTAGGTTACAGTTAAATTGTAAATAATTTAGTCTTTTAGCCTTTCTGAGATAAAGATCTCCAGCTCTAAGTTTGCTGGCTTTGGAAAGAGAGGGGTGAGTTCCTTTTCTGTGAGTAATTTAAAATACAAATAAATAAATGCTATGAAAAAAATAATCATAAAGAAATTCTGCACCATTTTACTTTTGTTTTATTCTTTGGCTGCTTGTATTCCTGAAAGGTTTTCCTTTGTAATAAATAGTAGTGAAGTTATGGCTGCTGTTGTATGTGTTTGCAATGTGTCTGGAATATTTTGGAGTCATAATTATTTTTCAGAGAGCACAAATATTGTTAGCAGTCATAAGGCAGCAGTGAGACATGATCTCTCACAAACAACTTTTTTGCTCTGTTGCAGTTTTTGCATTTAATGATGTAATAGCTTGGTGAGCAGCTTGGTGCATTAAATAACTTTGTTTTCCCTTTAGACCCCTTTGTTGCTCTGTGGCTTTTGTTAGCTTTGGTAGGTTTTAAGAGCATCTTCTACAAGTGTAGACTGAGTAATTTCCAACTCCAGGAGCCAGCAGTTCCTGATGTTTTTGAATCTCTTTTGCCTTGGTCTGGAATACCTGATGGGTTGATTTAATTTGGGGGAGGTGTCACTGTCCCATGTAACTGTTGCAGTCTGTCAAGGATTTCCTTAATGAGGCTTTTAACCCACGATCTGTAAAAGGCAAACAACTTTTAAATGATGAAAGTATTGTTTCAAGGGAAGCAGTTCTGCCTTTCACAGAAAGGGCAATGAGGAGCTAGAGGGAAAATACTGCCAGACTCCTCTTGGAGATGTGCAGTAAAAGGACAAGAGACAAAAGACACAACTTTCAGCAAGGCCAGTTTCAAGGAGATGTCAGTAAAAAGTTTTTCACGCTGAGTGTGGTCAAAGTCAGTGGCCTCAGAGGATGTGCAGCTTCCTGCAGTCCTGGGGGACTTGTCCATTCCTGATCTCAAATCTAGCCCCCCCAAAAAGGGACCTCTGGTGTTCCCTTTGTGCTGAAATTGAGATTCTCAGCTAGGTCAGAGGAGGCAGACCCTGCTCTGTCATCGAACACAATAAATAAATCTGCACAGAGAGAACCTGGCTGTGAGGTGGAGCTGGGATCAGCCCAGTCTGTGCTGGCTCCAGTGTTCCCTCCTGCCTCAGTGCTGCTGTGGGACACCTCAGGGGAGAGGGCTGGATAACTCTGGTTTATTTTGACCTCAGGGGAGAGGGCTGGATAACTCTGGTTTATTTTGACCTCAGGGCAGAGGGCTGGATAACTCTGGTTTATTTTGAAACCCAGATTATGTCTCCTCTCAGCCCATGTATGCACCTGGCTCATAATTTAAATGCCCGGATCCGAGCAGTCTCCTCTCTCGTTTTGGCTTCACAACTCTTACCAGAGCTTCCAGCTGATCTTTGATTCAGTAAGATCATCTAGAAGGCAAATGTGAGATACAAATAAAGCCTCTCACAATTAACCTGTATTGTACCACACTGCAGACATCTCACTGGAGTGGCTCAGTTCAGTCTTTGCAAAGACAAAATGAGATTTTCAGCTGTGAGCACAGATACCCTGTCTACAGATCTGCTTTGACATGGAAGGGGAAAAAATGTAGATTTTTTTTCTCTTAGCTGGCTTTGTGGTTTGTTTGGTTGGTTTTTTTTAGTTGAAATGGAAATTTTGTTGTCAGAGAGCCTGAAGCATATGAATTCTCAAGTCTTATTCCAAACAGAAGTATTTACATAGTGAAGGAATAATTTTGAATAGTGTGATTTTTCTAAAGTACCTGAAGAAAAAATTTAGACTGTTAGCCTTTCAGATTTCTGGAATACCCCACATAAAGCACACTAAAAACACCCTTAGTGCATCTTCATTAAATTCCTAGCAAGTCTGTGCTTTTATTGGTGATACAATAATGCAAAAATAGTCTTGAGACTTAGCAAACATAAATGAATGAAAATATACTGTACCCAGAAATCAGTAAGCACTAAGAAGTATTTAAGATATGCCTGTGGATGTTCCTGTTAAAATGATGAGATCTTATTGATCATCTTGTTGTTGAAAAAGACACTTGTGCATCATAAATATTGAAAATACTTTTGTGTGCTGGAAACATAATGCAGATTTTTGCCACTGGACATGGACATACAGAGAGCTGCTCTTATTAGGCCCTGCTGAGGAAGCAGTGGGGCTCAGTGCAGGCACATTACTGTGCAGGGAGCAGATGAAAGGAGCCAGACCCAGATTTTCAGCTGTCTGGAGACCAAGGACAAAAGCTCATCATTACCTTAAATCTAAAGCGGTAACAAAAATAGAACAAATTGGTTCAGGGATGGGAAGAGATGATGTCTGGCTAAGGGATGGAGTGGAGGGAATTATAGAGGGACCCATGAGAACACACTTAAAATGAGCTTGGGAAAGGAGCAGACATTATTTGGTCTGCAGCTGTACACGCTACATGACTGAGCAATTAACTATCATTCACTGACTTTTACAGATTTGAAGTAAAGCAGGATATATTTTTATCTAAAAAGTGGTGAGAGAGTTGACAGCAGCAGCAGCCTGATTGTGTATAAGCATATTCTAGGGAAATCTATTTTTCAGAAAATGGAAGCAATTCTCTAAAAGGAAAAAAAAAAAAAAAAAAAAAAAAAAAANTATTTAATTAAAAAAAAAAAAAAAAAAAAAAAAAAGGAAAATTAAGGGTGTGTCTTTACCTACAAAATCATTCACTTGCTTAGAAATTCAGCTTCTTCAAAGTCCTAGATGCTGTTTAATGAGTCTTAAACCCAAGTTCAGGTCTGTATTGGAAGTCAAACGTTGATCTTTAAAGATGGAAGTGGTAAAGTCTGGGGATTTATTTGAGCTTAACCCAACCGAAAACTCGAGTCTTTTCAGAGATGTATGACCACAGTAAGACAACTGAGCAGCAAAATAGGCAGCAAAAGAGTAAGAATACTAAATAAACCTAAGATGTTCCAGATTACAGTAATGCTTTACAGTTTGTATTTCCCTGTTATGGGGCTCAGAAAGCCATACAGTTATATTAAACAATATGAGTTTTCTCTTTTGGAAGGATTTGTAGGAGGAAATTCTTCAATTATTAAAATTGGCTCAGAAGATTTTGTCCAAGGTTTATTTATTAATTAAATGTGGCAGCTTGGATTCAAATTTCAAATCTCATCTGTAGAGTTGCTGTAACATACAGTAAAAAGCTTTTTTAAATTTATAGCTGAAGCTGTTATTTTTGCCATTCATATGCAGGTTCACAACAGTTCTCCCCTTCATTTGGGGTGTTTTTGTTTATGGCCACAGGTCCTTGTGCAGCTCCTTAAAGTAACCTCAGGTGTGCACAGGGGATGCACAAACCAGGGGAGAGCAGAGAATGCTCCCAATCTGCTGCAGGGATGGTTTTCCTGGGAAATAAGTAAATACTTAAAAAAACAGGATAATCAGAGCATGTCTGAAAAATGAAGGCTACAGAGGTTATCATACTCATTTTAATTTTTCAAGTCTCTGATAAGTCTTTTTTCTAATAGTAACCAAACAAAAGAAGTATTGATAAGTTATTGAACCTTGAGGTTTTTTTGTTTCTTTATGAAATATAGCAATGTTTTCAATGTGAATCTGAGCAAGATAAAAATAGGTAGCTATTGCTTAGCACTTTCTCAAAGAATCCATGAGTGTTTAATGAGTGTTCAAAGATGACCAATTTTCTTGTTTGTTGTGAAATTATTGTAATTTCAAAATAATGTTTAAAAATGCAATTTTAAACACTTAAAAATATTTTTCAAAAGATGTTTGTAGAAAGCTGATTTAGCAAAAAAGTAATTTCCTTTTAATTTTTTTTTTGTTTTCTTTTTAAAATTCTTTCCACATAAATGGTGCTGATGTCAAAACCACCAAAGCAGTTGAGAGTTCCCAAGCACAACCTACATGGAAGGATTTGTCTTTCTTAGGGATTTGAAACTTTTTATTGTATGGCTTCTGATTAAAGTTGGGAGAAAAAAATGCATGGAGACTGGCATTTTATTATAATTGCTGTCTAATTAGATCTCTACAGTTTTATATCCAAAATGTCATGCAGAAAAAAAAGAAGGGCACTGAACAAAATTAGCAGTCATACAAAAATTACTTACTATCAAAAATCAGTGTCTTAATTCAATTTGATGCATTTTTTATTTGACTCTGTTTGAGACACTCCAGTACGTAATACTACTCCTAATTTTGTACATTTTATCTATAAAGAGTGCTCTGGGACTGAAGTCAAGATGCTTACACAGTGCAGGCTAAATGCTTTTCCCATTCCTATTTGCATAACAAGAGAAAAGAAGAAAATTTGATTTAAGGAGGTAGAAAGCAACCCAAAACTTCTGTCTGTGCATAAATATGAGAGTACAGGTTGTATTCACAGAATCACAGAATGAACTAGGTTGGAAAAGACCTTTGAGATCATCAAGTCCAAAGTATGACCTAACATCTCCTCCTCAACCAAACCATGGCACTGCTTTAGTGCCATGTCCAGTCTGTTTTTGAACATGTCCGGGGTTGGGGACTCCACCACCTCCCCTGGCAGACAATTCCAGCTCCCCATCACTCTTTCAGAGAAAAATTCTTTTCTAACATCTAACCTGAACTTCCCCTGGAGCAGCTTAAGGCTGTGTCCTCTTGTTCTCTCAGTTGTTGTCTGGGAGAAGAGACTGAACCCCACCTGAGCACAGCCACCTTTCAGGGGTTATACAGAGTGATAAGGTCACCCCTGAGTCTCCTTTTCTCCAGGCTGAGCACCCCCAGCTCCCTCAGCTCTTCCTCACAGGGTTTGTGTTCCAAGCCCCTCTCCAGCCTCGCTGCCTCCTCTGGACGCGCTCAAACATCCCAACGTCCTTCCTAAACTGAGGGGACACAGCTGGACACAGCACTCAATGTCCTTCCTGAACTGAGGGGACACAGCTGGACACAGCACTCAATGTCCTTCCTGAACTGAGGGGACACAGCTGGACACAGCACTCAATGTCCTTCCTGAACTGAGGGGACACAGCTGGACACAGCACTCAATGTCCTTCCTGAACTGAGGGGACACAGCTGGACACAGCACTCAATGTCCTTCCTGAACTGAGGGGACACAGCTGGACACAGCACTCAATGTCCTTCCTGAACTGAGGGGACACAGCTGGACACAGCACTCAATGTCCTTCCTGAACTGAGGGGACACAGCTGGACACAGCACTCAATGTCCTTCCTGAACTGAGGGGACACAGCTGGACACAGCACTCAATGTCCTTCCTGAACTGAGGGGACACAGCTGGACACAGCACTCAATGTCCTTCCTGAACTGAGGGGACACAGCTGGACACAGCACTCAATGTCCTTCCTGAACTGAGGGGACACAGCTGGACACAGCACTCAATGTCCTTCCTGAACTGAGGGGACACAGCTGGACACAGCACTCAATGTCCTTCCTGAACTGAGGGGACACAGCTGGACACAGCACTCGAGCTGTGGCCTCACCAGTGCCCAGGACAGGGGCAGAGTGACCTCCCTGCTCCTGCTGGCCACACCATTCCTGATCCAGGCCCGGTGCCACTGGCCTTCTTGGCCACCAGGGCACACTGCTGGCTCATGTCCAGCTGCTGTCACCAGTGCCCCCAGGTCCCTTTCTGCCTGGGCACTGTCCAGCCACACCATCCCCAGCCTATAACGTTGCAGGAGGTGATTGTGGCCAAAATGCAGGACCTGGCACTTGGACTTGTTAAACTTCATCCTATTGGACTCTGCCCATCCATCCAACCCTTCCAGTCTCTCTGCAGAGCCCTCCTCCCTTCCAACAGATGGACACATGCTCCCAGCTTAGTGTTGTCTGCTAATTTACTGGTGGAGCACTCAATCCCCTCATCCAGATCATCAGTGGAGATATTGAACAGGACTGCTCAGTGCCCAGCACAGACCCCTGAGGGACACCCCTGGTGCCTGGCTGCCAGCTGGGTGCAGAACCTTGACCATCACTCTCTGTGCTCAGCCATCCATCCAGCTCCTACCCCAGCACAGAGTGCTCCTGTCCAAGCCGTGGGCTGCCAGCTTTTCCACACTGTGGGAGACAGTGCCAAAGGCCTTGCTGAAGTCCAGGTAGACAACACCTTCTTTGTGGGAAAAGGAAAAAAATCTGAAGTCCTTGTACTCCCCATTCCCTTCTTCAATTTTGCTTAATACAAAGATTTACATAAAAATTAGGCTTGTGTTTAGGTTTTTTTGGGGTCAGTACTTCTGAAGTTTATTCTTACCATTACTACTAGTAAGAATAGTTACTATTAGTAACTAAGTAGAACTAGTTAATGTTCTTAGAGAATATGCTAATTTACACAGCAACCACTTAACAAAGACAAATGGAATACATATTATGCTAAGGATTAACTGAACTACAAAGAAACAAAAGATCCCATTTTTGTGCAAATTAGAGTAGTATTAAAACAAACAAAAAAAGTCAGAGGATAAAGAGTTTATGCTGTTACACACTGAACTATATTGGATTTTCCTAAATGTTTTTGCTTTAGAAAATGCTGACTTGTCAGAACCTATAAGTGCATTTATTTCCCAAATCTAAGATAAAACTTCAGAAGTCAGAGGACTTCTTCCCCTCCCTATCCCCCACTTCCTGATCCTGTTTATCTTCACCCCTTTTCCAAATCCAGCAATCAAAACCGAATCAGCCATAACCCTACAAGAAATTCTTCATGTTCTGTACTAATGTGTTTACAGCCTCTTTGCTTCAAACTGGGGAAAGTCTTTCACTAACTTAATTCTGGAAACTCTCAGTCTGGTTTTCACAAAATATAAACTGGAAAAACATGATACTTATTAAAAAAATAATTTCTAATGACAAGTGTCAAGGATCCTTGTAACTGATAAAACAAACAAGATTTTGTGGTGCTCCTTGGAAGAGACAAAACAGCTGTAACAGCTTTGGTTCTGAGTCCAGATTCAGGATGCAATTGGAACAAATACTACTTTAGGCTCTGGTTTATGTTTCTTTTGGTTTCAGTGACAGGAACTTAAACATGACAGATTCTGAGTCCCCAAGTAATTAATTCTAATCAGCCACCTGCCTCCTCTGTCTGTTGACATCCCATATACAGAAATGGTTATTGAAGTAGTCACTCAAGGAAACAAAGTTACCCTCAGAGTGTACCCAGCCACCCACAGCTCACACAGAGCTCTCAGGGTTGCAATTGAGACAGAAGGAAAAAAAAAATTCTGTATTAGTATTACAGTAGCCACATCCCTATAACTTGACAGTGCACTGTTTAAAATCAAAAGTCATAAAAGCTGGCATACAGGTGAGGTTTTCCTGTGGTTTTGTTACTTGAGAGAGAATGAATTTCATTATGTCTGAGAAGCAGGGAGATGGCACCCACTGCACAGGGCTGCTCTTCACAACTCCTGGGCTGCTCCTGTGTGAGAGGGGATTTTCCAAAATGTAAAACAGAAAGCTGCAGCTCACAGTTCCTGCAGCAAACCCTGCCAGGCTCTCATATTCACTCCCCAGGGCTGGGGTCTCATTCCAATCCCCCCAGCAGGGACAGCACCCAGGCCATAACGTGGTGGGAGCTGGAAGAACAAAACTGGCCCTGCTGAGTTGTGAGTTGGTGAAGAGAAGTTTTCCCTAGGAGGCAGTTTGCTTTAGTTCAATGACCTA